>JAPYYA010005402.1:0-10815 GCA_028533165.1 Leontopithecus rosalia | reverse complement strand
ATTGTCCCCAGTCCCACGAACATCAGCGACCAAAGCCAGCTGCATTGTCCCCAGTCCCATGAACATCAGCGACCAAAGCCAGCTGCATTGTCCCCAGTCCCAGGAACATCAGCGACCAAAGCCAGCTGCATTGTCCCTAGTCCCACGAACATCAGCGACCAACCCAGAACTATGTTTTCTTGACAGTGCATTTTCTTTGCTGCAAGGTAGAAATGCTACCAGACATTCCTGTCCTCCTGATGAGGATTAGTGCGAATATCATGGGATGTGAAATTCACGGCGATCAAAAGATTGATCTGGTTAGCACAGAGATATGGAAACCAGGAACAGGCCTGGTGCTATGGCTCACGCTTGTAATCCCAGCACTTTGGGAGGCTGAAGCGGGTGGACCACCTGAGATCAGGAGTTCGAGACCATCCTGGCCAACGTGGAGAAACCCGGTCTCTACTAAAAATACAAAGATTAGCCAGGTTTGGTGGCGCGCACCTGTCATCCCAGCTACTGGAAAGGCTGAGGCAGGAGAATTGCTGGAACCTGGGAGTAGCGGGGGTTGCATTGAGCCGAGATTATGCCACTGCACTCCAGCCTGGGGGACAAGAGTGAGACTCTGTCTCAAAAAAAATAAAAACCAGGAACGGCCATCAATGGAGTGAAGAGAGGGAAGGTGGAGGTGGAGGAGGAGGTGGAGAGAAGGCATCTGCATTCTGGAGGGGATGCCTCAGTGGTTCCAGGGAGAACAAGTCATGTCTGTGTTCACCTTGCCACCAGGCGTGTGATTATTTTCTGTGCCTGCTAGTACTGACTGGCTGAAATCAGGTATTGCAGGGAGCTTGGGACATGCTCCATCTTCGCACAGTCTCACTCTGTTCCTGCCTCACGGTGCAGGGACACTTCCTGGGACTGTGTATGCATTTCAGTGGCCAGTTTAAGCACATCTTCAAGTATGACGTTCTTCTTTGCCACACTTTTCAATACATTCTGATTTCTGGAATATTTCATCCACTGTGGAAGGCGGTAAGCATCGTGGGAATGTGGCAAAAGTGAGAAGGTGGGCTGGAGTCTGGACCTCTCAGCTCGGTCCTTCCCCAGGGTCACTGCCACACCCTACAAGCCATCTCAGCAGCCTGCTTCAGGACAAGAATGCTTCAGGTGGAGGGGGTGTCCCCAGCACGTCCACTCCCACCACCAAATGAGCTCCAAGTACACATCCCGCTAAGGCTGTTTGTACTCACCAGTCCTGTATCTCTATCACAGCACCAGGCAACTGGAGGAGTAACCCAGACCAGATGCTGCGGATGCTGAGGGTGCCACAGATATTCTACACAGCCTCCAGCCCAGCGGGGTTCTCAAAAAGTTGTCTGCACATTGCTTGACTGAAATCTCCTGGGGAGCTTTGATGGAACTGACCTGGGGCATCACCCAGGTGATTCCAATGGGCCCTGAACTTTCCAAATCCCGGCTCTGGAGTTCTGCCTCTAATTAGCTGTGTGACCTCGGGCAAGGTCTTTGAGTTTTAAAAATTTGTTTTCTTCGTCTGGTAATGGGCATGAAATGAGTACTTAACCTTAACAGTGTCTGTGAAGATGGAACAAGAGAATGTGTTTCTCATATTGAACCCAGCATGGAGAAAGTGTTGCCGGAATTGCAGTTAGAAACAAAATATCACAACGAAAGGCATCCTGGAAGATGCAGGCAATGTGAGAATGTTGGCAAGAGGTCTCTTTTCGTTTCAGAGATGACAGCTGTGCGGACATACCCGTGTGAATTAAGAATCCTGACTGGTCCTGGCGCCTGGGAGGGCACAAGCTCCCACTATGAAGACTGGACTGAAGGTTTAACGTTGCAGACCTGGTTCCTTAAGCTCGTGAGCGTTTCTGAAGAGCCAGAGGCTGTTCCTGGAATGCTCCCAGATCCCTGAATGCAAAGAAGATGTCAGTCTCTGGGAGGAGCAGATAGGGCTGCCTGGTTAGAACCCTGTCCCCAGCAGCCTGAGAGCTGACCTGTGTCTGTTATAACTGTGAGAACTGCTGTCTCTTCATGGGTCGGTGTCCCAAAGAATGCAGACGGGATATTTATGGTGACATTATTTCTCATCACCCAGGGCATGCAGGTGACCTGGGGCCACACCCATCTGTAGCCAGTACACCCAGCCAGGGTGCGGAACCCTCACAGCTTCTGGATACTGTGGTGGGAAGGTGTGAGTAGGGGCCAGGTGCAGACACCATGGTCTGGCCAAGAAGTGGGTGGTACAGACAGACCAGCCTTTCCTACCATGCCCCGGAGCCCCATCAGAGAGGGCCCACCCTCGGTAAACTGGACAGCAGCTGGAAGACTGCTCCCCGGCAGGAGGGCAGACAGGTAAGTGTCCTGCCTGTTACACTGCCAGCATCTTTCCTGTATGGGAAACCACTAATGGGCCCTTTCAGGGTTAAGCCCTGTGCCTGTGTAGTTAACCTGCCTAAATGATTGCATCGCAGCAGCCCTAAGAGAGAGGTGTATCCCGCCCAGGTTTCATGGGACAGGGAGAGGCTTGGGAAGGCCATGGGGCTCACCCAGAGTGCCTCGGAAAGAAGTTGTGCACACCTGGATCCAAGCCAAGGCACCTGACTCCCAGGGACTCCCACCAATGGCTGCTACTGCTCGAGGGCCCCCGGCTCCAGCTGGTTCACCTTGGGGACACAAAGAGATGGGCTAGAAAACATAGTGCACATTTGTCCAATAACAAAAGTTCCCAAAGACTAGACTACCAACCATAGCCCCATTCTCTGCAGAACTCATCAGTGAAGAAGGTGACGGCTCAGGGTGCTCAGGGTGCTGTTCCCCAGGAGCCCGAGAGGCCGAAGCAGGAGAACTGAACAGATTCTCATTGAAAGTAGGGCCACACCCTCCCTAAACAGATGAGGGGCTTGAGCATGGATTAAAGGGAAAGTCAACACAAATAAAACCAGCAGAAGCAATGAGGGCGACCTCTGAGAGCTGCTCTATGATTTCCGTGAAAACATCCCAGCCCCAAGAGGGGAAGAGAGAAGCTCACAGTGGAAATTCTACCCGGCATTTCAGCCTCCTGGTGCACTCCCGCCTATTACAACTGAAGGGGCCCTCAGACAGTGTGTCTGCCCTGTACACTCAGTGTGTGCACACACACCATGATATATACCCATGGCATGCACACACTGTGTGCACGCAGGCACACACACATGCGCGCACACACACACACACGGACATGTGTGCACTCACACACCCCATGTGCTCAGACACACATCACAGACACTCACATGCACCCATACACACACATGCTTATCACATATGCACAATCATGCGTGCACAAACACAACATGTCCACACCATCACATGTGGGCACAGACACACCATGTACACACATCCTGTGCGCACGCACACGCCCCCTGCACACTGCACCCCACAGGCTGACTAGCTCATCAGATCGCTAGCAATGGGGGCCCTGTCCCAGCGCAGGTACTGAAATATAACTGGAAATCATTTACATCTGCCTGTCAGGCATGAAGCATTTTCCATCCCTGCGGTATTTTTATACTTCTAAAAGCAGAACTGGTCTTTTTCCAGGCTTCCAAACCTGGCTGGAACAATTAAGAAACAAAAATCCTTCCCATTATTTAAATTATGCCAACAGCACCCATAAGGTTGCCAAACGATCTCCAAGTCTCACATTAACCTCAATCTGAAAACTACACAGCAGGACCCAGTTTCTCCCTCCAAAGCTGTGATTTTTCTCTGGATGCCAACATTGACAGGATGAGCCCAGCTGCGCTGTGCTCCCTCCCCCTCCTCCTCGCTCCCCATTCATCTCAGCCCAGAGCTGAAAGGAGCTGCTGGTCAGAACAGGCTGTCTCGTTCTCCCAGACCCTTCTTCCTCCCTCCCCAACAGCAAGCTCAAGGGAAAGGATAAAAATCCATATTCCATGACACCCAGTGGCATTTCCTATCAGCCCTGCCTGTTTCTTACCCCTAATGCCCACGGGCCTTCTCATCACCCGCCTCCATTTTCATTATGTGGCAAAGCCACGCGCTGATCAGTCCTCTTCCTTCTTGCTTTTTGCACCTTCTAAAACAGGAAGGGGGTTTGTGCCAACAAGAACAGGAAGAAGGTCTGGGAAGCTGGGCTTAATAACATCAAATGGGTCTGAAAACACACGTGAGGATTCTAAGTCACAGGGAGCAAGAACTGCTCCTAAGATGAAGACAGTGTCATTTGCCACCTAGTGTCCAAAGATCAGGCCACCCCTCCCTAACAACACCCTGCAGTGAGTGTGGGGCAGGAGGCCCACTCTGGCGCCAGGAGAACAGCTGATTTAATTGGTCAGACTATGAAAACCTGCTGCTGGATTTCGAACAGATGTGTGCTCTGAAGATGGCTGGACGACAGGCAGAGCTGCAAGCATCAGTGTGGACTCAGTGGCTTTAACGTGGTCACCTGACCACGCCAAGGGCCGTTGTCTTCATCCTTTCTTCCTCAGAGCCTCCCCGCGAAGCGCCACCTTGGTTTGGGGGTCTCCCGCGTGCCAGCATTCCCTGTCTGTCCTTCTGTCCATTTCTCTATCCCTCCGCTGCCCCCAATCCCTTTCCTTCACCAGCCTCCTAATCTCGAGTCTCAACTCTGCCCCTAACTTTAAGGAACAGCAGCTGTGTCCTTCCTGCCTGCTCGGATCAGACATTTTGAACAGGCCAGCATCCCACAAATGAAGGGGAGTAGTTACATCAATAAATACGGTGCAAAATGGTGTTCAGTCTCCCTTAGGCACCCCAAGGGGGCACATAAGACTTCCTCTCAACAGTAACAGCTGGCAGGTCCAGGGACCTCTCTCAAAGCCCAGTTACCATGCAGACAAGGGGCGCAGTGGCACGGTGATGCCAGGGGTCCCTCAGTGGAGTCCCTCATATGCAGTTTCCCTTTAGGGTTCCCTGGGAACCAGAGTGTCACGGGGGGTCACACCAAGCCTTTCAAGCCCCTCTCTCTCTCCGAGGAGCTGCTTGCCTGGGGGTCCAATGGCATCATGATGGCCACTGCTGGGTGGGTCTGGCCAAATGAAGGCATTTTCCTCTACCAAGACTCAAAGGGGCTCTTGACAGAGGACTCAGGAGAGAAACGGAACCCACGTGATGGAATGCACATTCTTCTGTATCTTGCTGAATTGTACCAAGTGGGGTCCCAGCTTCCCCCCAGCCCACATGATGGTTGGGGAGATCCTCCCCCAAAACCGGTGCCAGCTCATCTCTGGTCTGGTGCTCTAATCTGCTCTTGGCATCTGCCTTAGCTGAAGCTGTTGCTGAGCTGGTTTTTATGTTCCTGCCCTTTACCCCAGCTCTGCCAACTGGCATCTCCAGCTGAAAGGACCCTCCCTTGATGCAGGGCCAGGCAGGTGCAATCCCTGGGAACAGCCTTTGTCCCACCAGCTGATCCAAGGCCAACATGTGGATCTTAGTCACCTCACCCGCTGCATCCTGAAGCCCCAAACTTGTCCATCCCTGCATACTAATGTGGCATCCAGGCATGCCGGGACTGGGAAGGTGGGTCACTCCTGCCAGGTGCTCTGCAGAACACACAGGCGGCAGCTGCTGGCATGAAACTTCTTGCCACTCAGTCCTCAAGCAGCAGCTTCCCCAGGCACCAGAACCTCACTCACCGCCTGGCCTGGGATGACATCAGGGAGGAGGGCTTTGCCAACAGGGGTTACAATCCAAGTGGGGAACCCTCAAAATGCCAAACCCAAGAGGGGGTTGCTTGGGAAGTAGCAGGGAAGGCCAGGCCATGGGAGGGTGACCCGCACCTGCAGTCACCAGGCCGGGAAGGAGCCCCTTGTCCTTCCACGCACCTGTTCTGTGATGAAAGGTTTCTTTGGGACACATCTCCAATCCGAATGACATCAGAGTCACCTCCACTGAAGAAAAATCATAGTCTAACGCCAGCCAGAAGCCAGAGTCCCTCCAAAGCAGCCACAGCTGAGACTCAAACAGGACAACAAAAGAATTGTCCCTGACCTGCCCCAGCTGCCCGGTGGCCCTGGCTTGTGTTTCTTCTCACCCTCGGGCAGCCCAGCCCCACGCGCTGGCTCGCACTTGGCCCATCCACACAGACATCGAGGAGCTGGGTTCTGCTTAATGAAAGCCACGATCGCTGCTCTAATATATCAAATTACTACCCTCAGAAACACAAATTCAAACTCTGAAGTAAAAAGGAAAAACAAGCAGAAATCCAGCATGCTCACAATGGTAGGCGCAGGGAGATCTGGAACGCTTCCAGAAGCAGGAGTTGGCTGGCAATCACTGGGTCTTACCGCCCTCCCTGAACGTTTACATTAATGAGATTTCTGAAGAGAACGGCAGCCAATGGCTCTTTCTCGTCCAGGCGACGGCAGAGCTGGAGATGCTCTCGTTAAACTCTTGCCCCCATGCATAGTCACATCCAAGGAGCACTGCGGGGACAGCTTCCGAAGCAGTGGTTCCGTTTCCACAGCTGGGATTTCCAGCAACTCATTGGCATGGCCAGGGTGGCTGCCAAGCGGAGGGCTGCCTCTGAACCCAGCTTCCTGAGATTCCCTGGTCCTTCCAGAGTAGACAGACACCGAGAGGTTGTCATGTGCAAGCCTTGGGCCTTGGCTCTGCGCTTGCCTTGTAAAACACAGCAAGCATGTTGGGCCCGCGCATGACTTGGGAGGCCCTCCCATGCCCAGGGCCAGTGCTGGTGCGGCCTGCCCGGGAACAGCAGGGGCTCCGGTGGGATTCCGACGGTCTCCCAGCTGTCTCTGGCTAGGCCCCACTGTCTCCCTCCAGGACTGACTCTGTGCCTAGGCCTGGGGTTCAAGGCCTTCTTTCTACAATCGGGCCCTTCCAGACCCGTCTCCATTGCCTCTGCCTCGCCTCCACTTCCCCTACTCCAGGCTGGGGCCCTTCCAGACCCGTCTCCATCGCCTCCGCCTCGCCTCCACTTCCCCTACTCCAGGCTGGCCTGGTCAGGGTCTCCAAACACATGTTGGCCGCTGCCGTTCATCCCATTGAGAACCACCACGCTGTCCTCATCCCTACCTCGTCCTGTCCACTCCACAGCCAAACCTAAAGCACATCTCCCCCTTCCGAGCACGAGGGCCATTCACATCTATTTCAATTTGCAGACTCATCATTTTACCATCAGGAAAGGCAGAACGGGAGGGCCTAGAGCTAAACTAGTCAGCTCTGAATCCCACTTCTCTCCTGGGTAGTCACGGACGGTGGGCCTCTGTTATCCAGAGGAGATAGTGACAGCCGAGTCCTCACAGAGCTACAGTCAGCAAGTTGGTGTCTGCTGGGCACTGGGCTGCCCCTGTCGGGCAAGTTGGTGTCTGCTGGGCACTGGGCTGCCCCTGTCGGGCAAGTTGGTGTCTGCTGGGCACTGGGCTGCCCCTGTCGGGCAAGTTGGTGTCTGCTGGGCACCGGGCTGCCCCTGTCGGGCAAGTTGGAGTCTGCTGGGCACCGGGCTGCCCCTGTCGGGCAAGTTGGTGTCTGCTGGGCACTGGGCTGCCCCTCCTGGCAAGTTGGTGTCTGCTGGGCACTGGGCTGCCCCTTTTGGGCAAATTGGTGTCTGCTGGCAGACACAGTGCTGGGCTGCCCCTGTGTTTGTTTCTGCTGTTGCCCTTGCGTTGCGATCCCTGCTGTTCCTGCCAGCAATGCCGCTTATCGCTGCTGTTGCTTCCCTTTGCCTGGTGCGTCTCTCCTAAGCTGATCCCTCTGGGGTCCAGGGACCACCTTACTATACCCTCCACATAACCCTTGTTGAGCTCCTGACCCAGCCCCCATGCCAGCAGCACAGCGTGCCAGGGAGGAAAGGGGTAATTGCAAGACAGACAAAGGAAGTTTGTGTTATAACCTGATCAGTGAAAATGAGACTCAGAAATGGCCCACATGGGGAGTGGAAAAGACCCTGGCCTCACGCAGGCAAGTCCTGTCCATTGGCGCTCACTGTATGTGTGACCCAAAGAACTAAAGGCTCAATGACCACAAGTGGCCACCGGAGAGGCCTGCAGGGAAGTTCGTGGGCAGCCCCGACTCATTTGCTGGGAGCCCCCAGCCCCCAGTTTCAGCTGGAGTGTGCTCCTCCATGTTTGGGCGCCACTGCATGCAGCTGCTTATCCCTGGGTCCCTGGAGTCCTCTTCCAAGCGGGATGCCCACAGCATCCACGGGGATCCAAAGACCGCTGAGGCACTTGTCTGTGAAGGGGACACGAACTGGTTTGGATCTGGCTTCTATTCTATAATGCCTTCAAAAAAAGGCTGGAAGCACTGAAGTCCCCAAAGTACAGGGTCCACTCTGCTTGTCCCCGGGAACGTGGCTTCGAGTGGGTATGTGTCACCCCAGGAGAAGGTCAGCATGCCCAGCTAGAAACCCTCTGTTCCTCTCCCAGTCTTCATCTCTCCTCCCGTCCCCATGTCCTCAGTGGTTTAGACTTAGAATCCTTAACCGCCCTCTCCCTGCCCCCATATGTGTTCACACATGACCCAGGACAAACAACACACGGGCACCTTCCTCCCCCAGTGAGGACTCTTCCTCTCCCTCCCACTTTTTTTTTTTTTTTGAAACGGAGTCTCCCTCTGTCCCCCAGGCTGGAGTGCAGTGGTGCGATCTCGGCTCACTGCAACCTCCACCTCCCAGGTTCAGGCAATTCTCCTTTTACAAAATGGTGATGCTGATGATGACAATACCTGCTGCTGATACAGATCTGCTATGCCTCAGGCACGGGTCTGTGCTTTCCCGCACATTCACTCACTCCATTCTCACGTGTAACTCATTTATGTTTCACCAAAACCCTGCAAGGTCCGTATTTCAATACACCCATTTATAAAATCTGTAGGATGAGAAAACTGAGGCACCACCTATAAGATGAGAAAATTGAGGCACCAGAGACCTGAAATAACCTTCCCCAAGAACCACAGCCAGAAAGCAGAAGCGAAACTGAGCAGAAACAGAACCTAAACTGAGCGGTCTGGCTCCAGAGTCCACAGACAATATGACATCCTCCACTCTCTGTGCAGATGACTTGTTGTGAGATCTGAGGAAGAAGAAGTGAACCTGTACGTGCCACCAGCCAGCCCGGGGCCACCTCAGCAGTGCTCCCCAGGCCACGGCCCTCCCTGAGCCCAGTCCCCCGCCTTCACCAGATGTCGCCACTCTCCTGAATGGTATTACCTCCTTGTTTTTCTTTATCTTGTGCCACATTCATATTCATCCCTGAACAATTTTGGTGACTCTGGAATGTTTGGAAGTTTGGAAATGGCAAAAAATGTTTGGAAAAACCAAAGTTGCCTGCCTCTTGGGGCCACAGAACTGTGTGTATTCGAGGAATCGCTTCTCGTCACTCCATGGTGTTTTGTCCCTGAGATCTGTTCCTGTGGATGCCTGTAGCTGTGCTTCACGTGTCCCTGAGATCTGTTCCTGTGGATGCCTGTAGCTGTGCTTCACGTGTCCCTGAGATCTGTTCCTGTGGATGCCTGTAGCTGTGCTTCACGTGTCCCTGAGATCTGTTCTTGTGGATGCCTGTAGCTGTGCTTCACGTGTCCCTGAGATCTGTTCCTGTGGATGCCTGTAGCTGTGCTTCACGTCTCTTCTGGGCTCTGGAACATTTCACTGTGGGACCCATCACAGTTCGTTCATTCGTTCTGCTTCTTCCTTTTCTTGTTTTTTTGGAGACAGGGTCTCGCTCTGTCACCCAGGCCGGAGTGCTGTGGTGCAGTCATGGCCCACCGCAGCCTCAATCTCCCCAGTCCGAAAATGTCTCCCCTCAGCCTCCAGAGTAGCTGGAACTATAGGTGTGCACCACCACACCCATCTGGGTTTCTGTTTTTAATGTTTTTTATTTTGTAGAGGCAGGGCTTCACCATGTTGCCCAGGCTGGTCTTGAACACCTGGGCTCAAACAGTCCACCCACCTTGGCCTCCCAAAGTTCTGGGATTTGGGGCATGAACCGCCACACCTCCCCGGCTTATTCACTCTCCTTTCAATGAGCGTTTGGTCTTATCCAGTCTTCTTGTTGTTATAAACAGTGTTGCTGAGAGCACCACATTCAGGTCAAAACGAAAATGCTGGACCACAGAGGGCACATCTTCAACTGGGCTTCATGAAGCCAAATGACATCTGCGGTGGCTGCCCCTGCACCCGCCACGGGTGGTGTCCACCGGTTTCCTTGCTCCGCCTCCTCTCTGTGCTTCCTACCCCTTTTCCTTTTCAAAATGTTGCTCTCTCATACCCTTCTCTGCTTCCTTTACTTTTGTATAATATTAGTGGCCTCAGGCAGCCATTCAAAAATACCACGACTGCTGTTCCCAGTTCTGGGGGCACAGCACTTCCTCCGGAGGCTCCAGGGAGGGTCCTCCTTGCCTCTCCCAACTCTTCTGGGCCCAGGCGTCTGCGGGCTGTGGCTGCCGCACTCCAATGGCTGCCTCCAGCTTCATGGGCTGTCTTCTCCACGCATCTGTCTCTCCTCCCCTGCTTCTCTCTCTCCTCCCCTGCGTCTGTCTCTCCTCCCCTGCGTCTGTCTCTCCTCCCCTGCGTCTCTGTCTCTCCTCCCTTTCGTCTCTGTCTCTCCTCCCCTGCGTCTCTGTCTCTCCTCTCCTGTGCCTCTGTCTCTCCTCCCGTGTCTGTCTCTCCTCTCCTGAGTCTCTGTCTCTCCTCCCCTGAGTCTCTGTCTCTCCTCTCCTGCATCTCTGTCTCTCCTCCCCTGTCTGTCTCTCCTCCCCTGTGTCTCTGTCTCTCCTCCCCTGCGTCTCTCTCCTCCCCTGTGTCTCTGTCTCTCCTCCCCTGAGTCTCTGTCT
>JAPYYA010005401.1:0-10816 GCA_028533165.1 Leontopithecus rosalia | reverse complement strand
ACCCCGTCTCTACTAAAAATGCAAAAAATTAGCTGGGCATGGTGGTGCGTGCCTGTAATCCCAGCTACTCAGGAGGCTGAGGCAGGAGAATTGCCTGAACCCAGGAGGCGGAGGTTGCGGTGAGCCGAGATCGCGCCATTGCACTCCAGCCTGGGTAACAAGGGCGAAACTCCGTCTCAAAAAAAAAAAAAAAAAAAAAAAAAAAAGAAAAAGTACCGCTGATTGGCCCTCTCACACAACCAATCAGACGTCGTGAGCCTACTCTTCATTCTGATTGGTCCCCTCCCATAACCAATCAAATTGGTCACCAGGTTAATCAGAAACCTCTAGAGGATATTTAAACTCCAGAAAATTCTGTAACCAACACTGGAGCTGCTTACTCGCTGGCTCCTGCCCTGTGGAGTATACTTTCATTTAAAATAAGTCCCTGCTTTCGCCACCTTGCTTTGTTTGTACATTTTGTTCAAATCTTTGTTCAAAATGCCAAAAAGTTAGACAGCAACCCTCAACCAGTAACAGCGGGAGTGGTGGTGGTTTCATGACTGTATTCATTTGTGAAACTTACAAAACCATACACTCTAAATAGGTCCAGTTTACTATATGTAAATTTTGTTTCAATAAAGTTGATTTTTTTTTTTACATGGAGTCTCTCTCTGTCACCCAGGCTGGAGTGCAGTGACGCCATTCCCGCACACGGCAACCTCCACCTCCCAGGTTCAAGCAATTCTCCTGCCTCAGCCTCCCAGTATCTGGGATTACAAGTACGTGCCACCACCCACCGTGGCTAATTTTTGCATTTTTGGTAAGATGGGGTTTCACCATGTTGGCCAGGCTGGTCTGGAACTCTTGACCTCAGGTGATCTGCCTGCCTCAGCCACCCAAAGGGTTGGATTACAGGTGTGAGCCACCGTGCCTGGCCAAGTTGATTTTTCAAATGTTCAGGAAATCAGGGATCTCAGGGAAAGAAGAGAAAATCTGCAGCTCCAAGTGAATTTTAATAACAGTATTTATTGCTGATTCTTGCAACTCGTCTCCATTTAGACTGCTTCAGGTGAGGTAGCCCGGGCTGGAGTGCAAATGATTAATTAAAACCCTTTAATGATTAGAAATTTTCATATTTTATCAACTCTTTGAGGAAATTAATATCTTCCAGTCTATAGTGAAAGGAGCTAGGATTTGGAAATGTTAAGTTACTTTACCAAATGAAGCTTGTAAATGGTGAGGCCTCATCTGAAAAATAGCAATTTTGTGGCAGAGATTGAATAAGATAGTGTCTGGCATATAGTTGGGGGGAATCTTACAAAAATAACTATTCTGGTATTAAAAAAACATTGCTGGCCAGGCGCAGTGGCTCACGCCTGTAATCACAACACTTTGGGAGACCGAGGTGGGCAGATCACTTGATCGAGACCAGCCTGGCCAACATGGTGAAACCCGTCTCTAATAAAAATACAAAAATGGCCGGGCGCGGTGGCTCAAGCCTGTAATCCCAGCACTTTGGGAGGCCAAGTTGGGTGGATCATGAGGTCAAGATATCGAGACCATCCTGGTCAACATGGTGAAACCCCGACTCTACCAAAAATACAAAAAAAAAAAATTAGCTGGGCATGGTGGCACGTGCCTGTAATCCCAGCTACTCAGGAGGCTGAGGCAGGAGAATTGCCTGAACCCAGGAGGCGGAGGTTTTGGTGAGCCGAGATCGTGCCATTGCACTCCAGCCTGGGTAACAAGCGTGAAACTCCGTCTCAAAAAAAAAAAAAAAATAGCCAGGCCTGGTGGTACATGCCTGTAATCCCAGCTACTTGGAAGGCTGAGGCAGGAGAATCGCTTGAACCCGGTAGGCAGAGGTTGCAGTGAGCACACCATTGCACTCCAGCCTGGGGAATAGAGTGAGACTCAGTCTCAAAAAAAAATAGCTGTTTGTTATTTTTTTTGGAGATACATGTCTCCTCAGTCCTTCCTCGTCAGTGTCCCAGCTCCCTCTTTATGTTGCCATTGTGGTGATAATGTATCTTTAAAATTACACCGCTTTTAAGTGGAAATTAGAATCTAAAGGGAAGTAAACTGCTAAACAAGTCACATGTGGCATGTAAGTTGCATGTATTATCCCATCGAATTTTCACAACTCAAGTGTTTATTCCTTCTGTGTTATGAGTTCAGAATGACTTGTCCAAGGTTGTACAATAAGATGTGAAGGAGCTGGGATTCAAATCCCGATCACTTTGGCTCTAGTATCTGCACTTTTTCAGCTACCACTTACCTCTACGTCTATCTGAAGATACTGGAATTATTCTGACTGTAATGGGAAAGCATGAGAAATTTTAAGCGTTGGCATCAGTTACAAATGCTATAGGCACATAAGAAATCAGAAAGTATTTTCTTAATATTCACTCATTACTGTGCCTACATTATGCTGATTACATGTCCAGCTCTGCCTGGGGATAGATTACAATCTCAAGGAATCAGATACATGACTTGTATTTTCTGAAAACTCTAGGATATTTATTTCTAGAACTCCAGGATTTAAGGTGCCAACTCACCAGCCTTGCTTACTTCAAGCCTGATCTGAGACTAGCCAAAATTCTGGTAAAGAACACATTAATTTGGCTAATTAGAAGTATTTTTAGGCCAGATATGGTGGCTCACGCCTGTAATACCAACACTTTGGGAGGCTGAGGTGGGTGGATCACCCGAAGTCAGGAGTTCAAGACAAGCCTGACCAACATGGAGAAACCCCATCTCTACTAAAAATGGAAAATTAGCCAGCCAGGTATGGTGGCATGTGCCTATAATCCCAGCTACTGGGGAGGCTGAGGCAGGAGAATCCCTTGAACCCGGGAGGCAGAGGTTGTGGTGAGCCAAGATCATGCCATTGCACTCCAGCCTGGGCAACAATGGCAAAAGTCCGACTCAAAAAAAAAAGTATTTTTATCTCTCTACTCCTTAACCTCTTTGTTCATTCCAGTGGCAATGACCATTGCAATGCCATTTTCTATGTCCAGATTTTAAACACTTTTATATGTGTGGGTATTCTCAGTGTTCCCCACCTGTTCTCTAAACTCTACCTCTCACTGTCGAAGAAGAGTTCTGTCTTTTCTAATCTGATAGCCACATTTATGTGATAAAAGAGGGAAAAAAAGGAAAGAGAAATTGGACCATAAAGTCAAGAGGAAGGGCAAACATTTTCCTTGCATGACCAAGCCCAGATAGTGAGAATGTGCTTAATACCATTGAACTATACACTTAAAAATTGTTAAGAGGGTAAATTCGATTACATGTATTTTAACACCATTAAAAATAAACTTAAGAGGGGCCAGGCGCAGTGGCTCACACCTGTAATCCTAGCACTTTGTAATCCTAGATCCCGAGGCCAAGGCAGGAGGATCACTTGAAGTTAGGAGTTCAAGAACAGCCTGGCTAACCTGGAGAAACCCCATCTCTACTAAAATTACAAAAAAAAAAAATTAGCTGGATGTGGTGGCAGGCGCCTGCAATTCCACTGACTCAGCAGGCTAAGGCAGGAGAATTGCGTGAACCCAGGAGGCAGAGGCTGCAGTGATCCAAGATTGTGGCATTGCACTCCAGCCTGTGTGACAGAGCAAAGACTCTGCCTCAAAAACACAAAAATAAACTTAAGTGGGGGAAGGGCACGCCTGTAATAGTGTTGAGGGATGCTTGGAGGGTTGGAATGTGCACAAGACTCCAGTGCATCTAGAGAATGTGAGAGAACTGGGAAGAAGAGTCCTTGGAGAAAGTGCTGTGGCTACAAATGGAATATCCTTTAATGTAAATAAAATTTAGAATATTTTAGATTCAGTAAAGGCCTTCTTTGAAAGTGACTCTATGCATAGACCACCATATGAAGCTTCTGACTAGTAGCAAGATGGATGCTACCATTCAAGAGGCAGTCATCAGTTGTGCCTTAGATTGAAACCTACATCCAAAACATCATTTCCATTATAACTACCTATTGAACTCATTGACTTCCATCAAACTGGAATAAGTGCAGAGTCCCCCAAAAAATCATGGTGATAATACTAAACCGGTAAGTGGGCTTCTTCCTTTTTTCTTTTATGGAGTGCATTATTTGGGACTGTGTGTATAAACCGAAAACAAGGTAGCATCATGTTAGCCCCAGTCTTGGGCAAACTGCTGACACTGAGAGTTGTAGCTGGGGGGAATCCACAAAACCTACTTGAGCACTGCTAGAAACACTCAACTTTGTGTATCTGCCACACCCACCAGTGACAGATGGTAATTGTTTTAGTTTAGTGAGATCCTTTTTGTGTGTTACGTCTATTACTGGCCAGGTCTATGTCCATTCTGCCTGTGGTCAGTAACTCAGTCACTGTGACTTGGTTTTTGCAAAAGGGAAAAGATGTATTTACAAGGGCACCATTGAGGTGAGAGAAAAGCTCTCAAATTTACCTCCCCATAGGTTAAGTTTTAAGGAATTTATGGGTTAGGGAAGTGGGGTGGCCTAAGGCATAGCAAAGGCGGCTGACAGTGGGGAAAAATGAAGTAACAGGTTCATTCTACACAAGCTAGAATGAACTAGCTGGGGTTCCTGGCATTTCATAGAACATATGTACAGAAAATGGCACTTCTGATTGGGCACAGTGGCTCATGCCCATAATCCTAGCGCTTTGGGAGGCCGAGGCAGGTGGATCATGAGGTGAAGAGATCAAGACCATCCTGGCCAACATGGTGAAACCCCGTCCCTACTAAAAATACAAAAATTAGCCAGGCATGGTGGTACACCTGTAGTCTCAGCTACTCCCAGGACAGAAGAGTCACTTGAACCCAGGAGGCAGAGGTTGCAGTGAGCCAAGATCGCACCATTGCACTCCAGCCTGGTGACAGAAACTCTGTCTCAAAACAAAAAAAACAATAAATAAATAAATAATGATAGTAACAGACTATACCCGTTGAGTCAAATAGGAGTTACAAATCCATATTAATATAAATACAGAAATAACTTGAAATATTAATTTAAAATGTTAATTGTATAAAATATTAATTACAGAGAAAATAACTTTATATTGATGAAGCCTGACCAACACACCTTAATCAAATTATTAAAGTAAACATTATTAGTAATAAGACAAATCAAAATCATGTTTCACCTGATAGGATGTAATGAAGCAAATTCAGCTGTTACATTCCACCAAACCCATAGCTGGAGCCCTCACCAGAAGCAGGTATTGGCAATATGCTTCTTGTTTTTCTCATTTATTAATTTTATTAAATGTTTATACAATATTAAAATATTTTAAGAACATATATACTGCTCCATATTTTAAAGGTTTTTGGTAGATTTATAAAACTACTTGAGTACTCAAAAGGTTCATTAGTAAGACGAAGTACTTAAACAAATTGAATTGATTAAATTTATAGATGCAGAATTAAGGTGTTTAATTAAGTTTTTTCTTTATTTTTTTGAGACAGAGTCTTACTCTGTCACCCAGGCTGGAGTGCAGTGGTTCACTGCAAACTCCGCCTCCCAGGTTCAAGCAATTCTCATGCCTCAGCCACCTGAGTAGCTGGGATGACAGACATGCACAATGACATCCAGCTCAATTTTTTTTTCATTTTTAGTAGAGATGGAGTTTTGCCATATTGGTCAGGCTGGTCTTGAAGTCCTGGCCTCAAGTGATACACCTGCCTCGGCCACCCAAAGTCCTGGGATTAAAGGTATGAGCCACCACACCCAACCTTAAGTTTTTTAATTGACAGAGAAGTGTTTAAAGGTCCCTTTAAATTGTTAAAATTTGCTAACTTGTAAACAAATTAATTTTGTAATCTATACTTAAGGCTTAAGAAAAAAATGCATTTATAACTTCAACCGACAGTTTTGAAACCAAAGTAAATCCCTGGACAATTTTTGTTTGGCCACAAAACCTACATTCTTGGGCATCGTAAAATTCACATTTAACAAAAATAAGAAAAACAAAATTCTGATGAAAGATTATTAAAGCTCCTACTTGCTTTTTCTTGAGGAAGTGTTGTAGCAAGAATATGCTTTATGCATTCTGTGATGAGTAGCAAATAAGTGTCACTAATTCACATGGCATTTACAATCCCCATGCCACCACCTACTGCATTCCTCCCAGGATTGCTCCTTCAAATGGCAGAGTCTCTACTGTTGCTTCCCCAGAGCGCAGAAATGAACTCCTCATATGCTGTCTTTTTTGTTACTAGTCTATGGTGGGATTCAGATCAATTTTTCTCTCCAACCGAAAAATGCTACTCCTTAGTATCCTACACTACCATACGTCATACTAAATGTATTTGAAATCACAGATTCAGTATCAAATATTGTAGTGTAAGTTGATTATGCATTTTCTGAAATTTTAGTGCAAAGTTATAAAGTCCTTAGTTAACAGATAAACAATGGCAGTTGTAATGATTGCATTTCCTTTCCTAAAACAGACACATAAAACTGATTTTTAAGAAATGAACTGAATGTTTTCTTTATTGAATTGGCCCTCAAGCAAGAAAGGATGCTCATGGCTGCTAACTTGAAGGCTTTAGAGAAAGAAACATATTTTCATATCATGTATGTTTCAGATGGATACAGTAAATTGCCATTTTTATAGGCAACATGGTCAAGTATAGGCAAATTTTTCAATCTAATAATTAGATAATTCCATGCTTATTAGTGTTTAAACAGAAATGTGTTATAATTGTTGGGCAACGTGCTTCTTTTTTCTTTTTTGAGGTGGAGTCTCCCTCTGTCGCCCAGGCTGGAGTGCAGTGGTGCGATCTTTTTGCAACCTCCTCCTGCTGGGTTCAAGCGATTCTCCTGTCTCAGCCTCCTGAATAGCTGGGATTACAGGCGCTCGCCACCATGCCCGGCTAATTTTTGTATTTTCAGTAGAGATGGATTTTCACCATGTTGGCTAGGCTGGTCACGAACTCTTTACCTCTGGGGATCCACCTGCCTCAGCCTCCCAAAGTGCTGGAATCACAGGCATAAGCCACCGTGCCCTGCTGCAACATGCTTCTTGTACAGCTTGCAGAACCACGAGCCAAACAGATCTCCTTTCTTTATAAATGACCCAACCACAGGTATTTCTTTATAGCAATACAAATTGACTAAGACAGTGCATGGTTCTGGGTTAAATCCCTTCCTGTAAAGGACATTATTTGGGAAAACTTGAATAGAGTTGAGTATTTTTTTATTGCATTTTAGGTTTTGGGGTACATGTGCAGAACATGCAAGATAGTTGTATAGGTACATACATGGCAGTGTGTTTTGCTGCCTTCTTCCCCTTCTCCCACATTTGGCATTTCTCCCCAGGCTATCCCTCCCCCGCTCCCCACCCCCGCTGTCCCTCCCCTATTCCCCCCAGTTGGCCCCAGTGTGTAGTACTCCCTTCCCTGTGTCCATGTGTTCTCATTTTTCATCAATCACCTATGAGCGAGAATATGCAGTATTTCACTTTCTGTTCTTGTGTCAGTTTGCTGAGAATGATGTTCTCCAGATTCATCCATGTCCCTACAAAGGACACGAACTCATCGTTTTTGATTGCTACATAATATTCCATTTTCTCTGTCCAGTCTATCATGGATGGGCATTTGGGTTGGTTCCAGGTCTTTGCTATTGTAAACAGTGCTGCAATGAATAGAGCTGAGTATTGATGCTAATAATTCTACCATGTTAATTTCCTGACTTATGAAGATACAAGAGAATGTTCTTGTTTGAAGGATATATTAAGAACTGAAAGGATGGCTGTACTCCCAGCACTTTGGGAGGCCAAGGTAGGCATATCACCTGAGGTCAGGAGTTGGAGACCAGGCTGGCCAACGTGGTGAAACCCTGTCTCTACTAAAACACATACAAAAATTAGCTGGGCATGGTGGTGAGCACCTGTAATCCTAGCTACTCGGGAGGCTGAGGCGGAGAATCGCTTGAACATGGGAGGCGGAGGTTGAGTGAGCCGAGATTGTGCCACTGCACTCCAGCCTGGTGACAGAGAGAGACTCTGTCTCAAAAAAAAGAAAGAAAAAAGAAAAAAGAAGCAAAAGAGTATCATGTTATCTTTGTATTCTTGAATGGTGCAGAAAAAGTTGTATGTGCAACTGTTCTGTAGGTTTGAGCTTGTTTAAATGAATTTTTCTAAAAATCACAATTTTGTTTATTTTTCATACATAAAAATACAATTTCTGGGGCTGAAAAAAGTGGTCATATGAAAGGCTATAAATATTTTAAATCTTGACAGAAATTGCCAACTTGCCTTCCAAAAAGATAGCACCATTATGAGAATATTGATTAGAACACATCTGACAAATATCACATTTACTAATAAATATATACTAACAAATATCAATGTACGTTTAAAAAAGATCTCATCTGCAAACCAAAATATTAACATACAAACCGTGCACACACAGTGAGTTCACAAATCATGCTATTTTTAAATCTTTCATGGTTAACGTTGTGAAACTAACCGTGTCCAATGTGGGATTTGAAAGCGATCTTCATATTTAACAAGTATCAAATATAGAAATTATATCTCCCATCTAAGCAATTAATTTTTAAAAATTCGAATGAATTTTGTCATATACTGATCTGAAGAGCTTTTCAGTTAAAAAGTGCTGGAGAATGCTGTGCTAATATGTTTGGGAAACAGAAGCTTTTGTCATGTCTGTTCCTGAATCTGCCCTCACTGCCCAGACATTGAACTTACTAGAAAAAGACTTTGGAAAAATGGACTTGTGTATGCTCAAAGAGTTAAAGGAAAATAGGGATAAAGAATAAAAAAGAAATAATTTTGTTCCTACATAAAACTAGGAACAAAATGGCAATATCAATAAAAAGATAGAAATTATTAAAAACAACTGAAGAGAAATTCTGAAAATGAAAAGTTTAACTGAAACGAAACATTCACTGTAGAGGTTTAACAGCGTATTTGAGCAGACAGAAGGTAAAACAGCAAACTTGAAGATAAAGCTCAGCAAACTTGAAGATAAAACAATTGGAATTATGTAGTGTGAGGAGCAGAAAGTAAATGAAAAAAGTGAACAGAATACAGGCATACCTTGGAGATACTGCAGGTTCCATTCTAGACCATCACAATAAAGCAATAAATTATTATAAAGCAAGTCACACAATATTTTTGGTTTCCCAGTGAATATAAAACCTATGTTTAGAGTGTGGGCTTCAAGATGATTGACTACAGGCATGTGGTAGTCACCTCATTCACAAAGAACAAAAAATGGCAAGTATGTAATCACATTTGAATAGATCATCTAAGAGAGGATGTATAATTCAACAGAGCAGTGATAGAAAACACTTAAGGCAAGGGCGCAGAGGGAAGCAAAGTAGCCTGCTCAGCCACTGGAGACTGTCAGAGAAGCCAGAGAAGCACCCCAGTGTGAGGAAAGGGTGAGTTGAGAGATTTCCCAGCAGTTCACATTTCCACCATGGTCTCCTGCAATCCTAGCATGGGAAATTTCCTCAACCCTCATGGGCCCTAAGACCAACATAGTAACTGCCTTGAAACTACATGATGGCATTGCTACAGAGAGGGAGCACACACTGAGTCTCACACACACCCTGAGTCCTAAGTATTGGCAGCACAGTGCCACTTGAGAGCCCAAACCCTACTATACTTCACCCTGCACTGGGGCTCAATAGTTCCTGCATATCCACATGCCAGGAGCCCCACTGACAGGCATGCTTGGCCCACCACTGCCACTCCTGGGGCCCATGGGCTAGCTCACCAGGAATCCCAATCTCCAGCAAAACTACCACAGTCTACACTAACAACTGTTTTCTAAGCCACTGAGGAAATCACAGGGACCGTTGAAACTGCTTATAGCTGAAGAGATTATATGGAGACTACACTTGTATGCACCCAGAATAAAAACTAGAGTGCCTTACCCGGGCCGGGTGCAGTGGCTCATGCCTGTAATCCCAGCACTTTGGGAGGTGGGTGGATCACCTGAGGTCAGGAGTTCAAGACTAGCCTTGCCAACATGGCAAAACCCCATCTCTACTAAAAATACAAAAATTAGCAAAGCGTGGTGGTAGGTGCCTGTAATCCCAGCTACTCAGGAGGCTGAGGCAGGGAAATCACTTGAACCTGGGTGGCGGAGGTTGCAGTGAGCCCAGATCTCACCAGCACACTTCAGCCTGGGAAACAGAGTGAAATAAAATAAATTGCCCTACCTGGCCAGGTGCAGTGGCTCATGCCTGTAATCCTAGCACTTTGGGAGGCCAAGGCAGGCAGATCACTTGAGCTCTGGAATTCGAGACCAGCCTGGGAAACATGGTGAAATCCAGTCTGTACAAAAAATACAAAAATTAGCCAGATGGTGTATGCCTGTTGTCCCAGCTACCTGGAAGGCTGAGGTGGGAGGATTGCTTGAGCATGGGTGGTAAAGGTCACCCAGTCAGCTAAGATTGTGCCACTGCAATTCAGCTTGGGCAATAGAGCCAGATCCTGTCTTGATAATAATAATAGTAGAACGATCCAAGATGGCCGCCGATCGCTAACATCTCGGGATTGCAGCTCGCAGTTAAAGCTCATAGAACTAGAGGATGCCACACTTTGAGACAAATTCTGGTCGCTCAGGAGCAGAAGATTCCCAGTGGAGGAGCCACACAGGGCAGTAGTTTCACCAACACCACGGTGCAGCGGTTGCCAGCACCTCCGCACGGCAGCTCTTGGAGCTGACTAGGCGGGGCTGGCTCCCCTTCTGACTGGGGTTTGGAGGAGCCGCGCGGGTTCCCAGCGCTGACTCCTGAGGCCGGCGCAGAAGTTGTGCCGGCACCTCAGCGCAGAGTGAACGCGACTGGTTCCCCTTC
>JAPYYA010005400.1:0-10817 GCA_028533165.1 Leontopithecus rosalia | reverse complement strand
ATATCCAAAGGACTATAAATCGTTCTACTATAAGGACACATGCACATGAATGTTCATTGCAGCACTGTTTACAATAGCAAAGACCTGGAATCAAACCAAATGCCCATCGATGATAGACTGGACTGGGAAAATGTGGCACATATACACCATGGAATATTATGCAGCAAACAAAATCGATGAGTTTGTGTCCTTTGTAGGGACATGGATGAATCTGGAGAACATAATTCTCAGCAAATTGACACAAGAACAGAAAAGAAAACACCATATATACTCACTCATAGGCGGGTGATGAACAATGAGAACACATGGACACAGGGAAGGGAGTACCACACACTGAGGTCTATTGGGGGAAATAGGGGAGGGTCAGCATGGGGGGGAGCGGGGGAGGGGTAGCATGGGGAGAATTGCCAAATATGGGTGAAGGGGCAGAAGGCAGCAAAACACACTGCCACATGTGTACCTATTCAACTATCTTGCATGTTCTGCACCTGTACCCCAAAACCTAAAATGCAATAAAAATTAAAAAAAAAAAGAAAAAAAAATGTTTTCCAGAAAGACTTTATTCAATTACTCTTATGAATAGAATGCTTTTCCAACACTAAATGTTATTAGTAACAAAGTAAAATAAAACCTTTTTAAATTTGATTACTATGGAGGCTAATCAGCTTTATATGTATTTCTTAACCATTTTTCATTCTGATTTTATGACATATCTAATTACTCTCAAACTCTAGCACAGCACTAAGTGCTTTGCATATACTTTCTCATTTAATCCTTCTAACCACTCCCTGAGGATAATACAATTATTATTTACATTTCATGAATTAGAAAAATCTGGGGGTCAGAATATTTAAATAATATTTAATTTTAATGTTTAAATTCAGATAGCTATTAACTGATGGAGACAGAATTAGAACTCAGACCTTCTGATTTAAAAGCCTATGCACATAACATTTACGCTATCTTCTCTTTTTATGTCTTTAACAATCACACAAAAACTGTCATTGTTATTTAACAATGCCTGCTTTTATGTTTAATGCTTCCAACATCTTCAAAATGGTAACAGAAAAATCTATGCTGAGTGGTTTAATGCTCAAAATGTGAAAAGCTTTCAGAAAATGGGAACTCAGGAGGGTTTATTCTTTTCATTTAAAATCTATGGGTTGCGGAATTACTTAAAATTGATACTGAGCCCTTTAAAAATAATTGCAGTAAAATCGTTGCTTTAAAACTTTTTTGGTGTATGTAAAACTCTTTATTTTAAAAGTGCCAAACTCTTCTAATCTTGCCTCCTTCTGTTTTAGGAATGATATCTTCATAAAAGCAAATAAAATAAATAGCTTAGTTTTTTTTTAAAATTCAAAAGACAACAGTAACTCCAGACATTGATTTCCCTCTTGCATTTTCAAAATGCTCATAGTTGAATTACCTACCCTATGAACAAGTGAGGGCAAGTTTTTCTATCTCCTTATGGAAACAGAAGCTAAGAAAGGTTTCGTGATGTCTCCCATCATACAGCTAGTTTGTAGCAGATTTGGTAGCAAAGTATAGGCTGTGTATATTTCAGCTCTTTCCACCATATAAAAATAAGTTAGGAGTGAGGTGTGAAACACTGAAATTCTAAACATTCCTCAAACTTTTATGTCTTTTCTGAGTAAGAAAACAATATCCATTCTGGATATCTTAATTTTGGTATCTTACAAATTATCTTAAGAAACAACATGTTATAATGAAACTTATTTTTCTTCCTAAATCTATTTTCTTAAAATGTCAGCGAATGCTTCCATCATCTTTCCATTTGCTTAAATCAGCAACTTGGGAGTCATCCTTAGCTCCTTTTATCTTTCATTCAATCCTCATGCTCTGTGGTTTTATCTCCTGAGAACACTCCTATTCCCTTCCTTAGTTTAGAGTATTACAGTATGGAGTTGACCCTTCAACAAAGTGAGGGCTAAGGGCACCATCCCCCTGTGTGGTCTGAAAATCCTTATAAAACTTTTTACTTCCCCAAAACTTAACTACTAATAGTCTACTGTTAACCAGAAGCCTTATTAATAATGTAAACAGTAGATTAACACATCTTTTGTATTTATATATATAATATATCATATTCTTACAATAAAGTAAGCTAGAGAAGAGATAATGTTATTAAGAAAATCATAAGAGAAAATATATTTACTATTCATAAATAGTAAAGTGGATCATCTTTAAATAAAGATGAAGTGGATCATCATAAAAGCCTTCATCTTCATTGTCTTCATGCTGAGTAGGCTGAGGAGAAAACAGAGGGGTTAGTCTTGCTGTCTTGGGGTGACAGAGGTGAAAGAGGTAGAGGGAGCAGGAGAGGCAGGCACCCTCAGGATAACTTTATAGAAATACATTATAATGGCTGAGTGTAGTGGCTCTCGCCTATGATCCCAGGACTTTGGGAGGCCAAGGTGGATGGATCATGAGGTCAAGAGATCGAGACCATCCTGGTCAACATGGTGAAACCTCGTCTCTACTGAAAATACAAAAATTAACTGGGCATGGTGGCGCAGGCCTGTAGTCCCAGCTACTTGGGAGGCTGAGGCAGGAGAATTGCTTGAACCCGGGAGGCGGAGGTTGCAGTAAGCCGAGATTGTGCCATTGTACTCCAGCCTGTGTAACAAGAGGGAAACTCCATCTAAAAAAAAATACATCATAATTTCTGTTTGACTTTTGTGCTTTTACATTTATTTAAAAATGTTTCTATATGGTACTGATCCTTCTTCCACTGTTTGCTTTCATTTTAGTGCCCATAACATAGCAGAGTCCATGGCTTAAAAGAAGTCCAAAGCAGTCTCGAATAATTGGAACTCTTCTGCGAGATGGTCTAATGTCAATTTGTTTCCTGGCACTGATGGTCTAATGTCAATTTGTTTCCTGGCACTGCTCTACATCTTCCTCATCCTCTGGCACTGGTTCAGAAGTGCACGTCTCAATCAAACCATCTTCTGTTAATTTCTTTAGTGTGGTGTCTGTTTGCTCTTAAATATCTGCCAGGTCTCTATCCTGAAGCTCTTTACCACCCACCCCCTCCACTCCACTGTTTTTTCCATATCCACAATTTCTTTCACAATTTCCTTGATTGGCTCTTTTGTAAATCCTGTGAAGTCACGTACAACATCTGGACTGCTTTCTCCAGCGGGAAGGTATTGTTTTGGGCTTGATGGATTTCATGGCTTTTTCTGTAACAATGGTGTATCCATTGTTTTTCTATAACAATAGTGTATCATCAATGATGTAGTCCTTCCAGGCTTTCATAATGTTCTTTCATGGTTCGATTTCATAATGTTGACAATTCTTTCTAGAGACTACACTATGTAATGAGCTTCAAGGTCTTTATGACCTAGAGGCTGAATTTAGAGACCTTGTGTTTGGGAGCAAGTAGACCATCTCAGAGCCTTCAATGTCAACTCCTGGGGTTAAGGGCAGCCAGGGGCATTGTTCAATATTAAAAGAAATTCAAAAGGCAACCCCTTTTTGGCGAGGTACTTCCTGACTTCAGAGACAAAGCATCAATAGAATGAACCCAGAAAAAGGGTTCTTATTCAGGCCTTTTCGTTGTATAACCAAAATACTTATAGTTGGTATTTATCTTTTCTCATCAAGGCTCAGGGGTTAGCAGCTTTATAGATAAGAGCAGTCCTGATCATAAACCTGACTGCATTTGCACAAAACAGTAGAGTTAGCTTCTTTCTTTCTGCCTTAAATCTTGGGGCTTTCTTGTCTTCTTTACTAATAAATATCCTTTGTGACATTTTTTTCCCAAAAGAGGGCACTTTCATCTGCATTAAAAACCTGTTCAGGCAGATATCCCTTCTCTTCCATGATTTTCTTTTTTCTTTTCTTTTTTTAATGTGGAAGGAAGGTGGGGGAGGGGGAAATCACAGCCAACAGAGCCTCCTTCATGATTTTCTTAATGGCACTGGGGAACTCACCTCTTGGTCAGGAGAAGCTGCTTCTCCTATTATCTTGACATTTTTAAAGCAAAACCTCTTTCTAAAATTATCAAACCATCCTTTGCTGACATTAAATTCTCCAGCTTTATATCCTTCATCTTCCTTTTAAGTTATTATTTAATGACTTTACTTTTTCTCTAATTATATTCAAGCCTATAGATGTGCCTTTCTTGTAGCAATGGCGCCCCACATAACAGTCACATTTTCAATATGAGACAGAAAAGTGTTTTGCAGAAAGTGAAAAATTTTTGCACCTATTGGCGTAGCTACATTGACAGCTTAACGAATTTTCTTTTCTTGTTTTACAATGGTCCCTACACTGGATTTATCGATCTTGAAATGGCAGACACAATGGAGATGCAGATCTCTATCTATGGTACACATCAAACAATTCAACTTTTTCTTGTAATGTTGTAACGTTTTTCTGCTTTTTGGGAGCATTAACGGCATTACTTACTAGTGGCACTTTATATTAATATAATATATAATATAGTGTCACTTTAAATTAATATAATAACAACTAGTGGTCCCCTGTTGTTATTTAAGGTTAATGGTATTACACTTAAGCTGAGGAACAGCAAGAGTGGTTCACTTTTTACTGTGACACACAATTTACTGGAAAGATGAAATGTTCACTTGAAGATAATTAGTGTTACATGGTGTTTTAAGCATATACTTGTGATACTTGAGCTTCCTGCAGCAGCAGGAGGTGGCTACCAAATTATTACAATAGTATAGTCTTACTACAGTTAATTTTTTGTAGTTACAATTTGATACTATATCTTTCTATTTGGTTACATTTGAGTGTAACTCAGGTCTGTTTCCTGAGTTTACAGCAGTTACCTAACTTCGGTCTACCCCTCCAATCTTGTTCCCTGATCTATCCCATTCTTCCTTATGTAGCATCCAGAATAACCTGGCTCTGGGCCAGTAGCACTTGTCCACCCAGCTGGGACATGGGTAGAGGAACTGCTCTCAATTGGCCATCCAAGGTAGATATCATATGGACAGTTATAGGGGGCTTGGGTGTAATGGACATCCCCCAACCCATTGTAATATTCTTTTAAAGTACAAACTACACCAATATGTCTTCTTATATCAAGGACATACCAAGGAGTTTACAAATGGATGTACACATGACAGCTAGGGCCTGACTCTCTCAACCAGGTTCAACCAGGTTCTAGCAAGGCAATTATTCAGAGCCTTATTAGTTTAACAGCTTTGATCTTCCTGGAAGCTGAATTTGAATAGCAGGAAAACGGCTGATCGTGATTAATGTTATACTCAAGGTTTTCTGTGGGAAGGTATACGTGTGTGTGTGTGTGTGTGTGTGTGTGTATCTTAAATATTGCTTAGTCTGTCTAATGATAATATCTGAATCCCATCAATTTTGTGTTCTGCTGTCATGTAGAAATTATTCACTTGGGACTAAAATTCTCCAAATGGATGAATTCTTTGGAGAACTGAGGATTTGCTTCTTTAAGCTCTAAAACTGTGTATTTGGCATTTTGAATCAGAAATGTGTTATATACCTCCCCATCAAGGTAACCATTGTAAATTGTTGTTTTATTGACTACTTAGGACTTTAAATATAAGTGGGTTCAGTGATGTTTCTAGGGTCTGTTGAAAAATAGCAAGGTATTTGCCTCATCATTAAATACCCCTGGAGAGTTATTTTCAACTTTTTGTAGTTTTTCTGTTTTGCATCTAGCTGATATTTCATGTGGCCAATGAGTTTACCTGTAGCAACTCTTGGTCCCACTTCCAATTTTGTTGAATACTAGAGAAACCAAGTCAAGCCTTGGAGAGCTATATGCAACACAAGAGTAAATAGGTCTAGATGAAGAATGTAGGGGCTTATCTAGGATCAAAGTGCATACAGGTCAGAACAGAGGCTTTGTTATATCCACTATTTGAAATCAGTCTTTAAAGACTAATAGTAAAATAAACATCCAAAACATCCATGTATTACATCTGCCATTTGAAGATCAAAATGGTGGATTATTGGCAGTTACATCTGGTTTAACCACACACACACACACACACACACACACACATATACACACACACACATATATGTATACACACACATATATATGTGTATGTGTGTGTGGTTTAATATATGTGTGTATGGTTTAATAGATATGTGTGTGTTGTAACTGCTAATACATCTGGTTAAACCACACACACACACACACACACACACACACACACACTAATATCTGAATATATGTGTGTGTGTGGGGGGGTTTAACCAGATATATATATATATATATATATATATACCATGCTTGAGTGAGTTAGATCAGTGTTTCTCAAATTACTGCAGTCAGTTTTTGTTTTGTTTTGTTTTTGGTAATTTTCACATACTAATTGTTTTGCAAAAGACAAAAATAAATTGCTAGAAAAATTAAATGAAAACGTACAAACTAAAAGCCCACTTATTTTATTAGATTATAGACATAGAATTATATTTTAATAAAAATAATCAGAACAAACTCATATAGGGAAAAAAGAGATAGAAAACTGCACATACTGAATATGTATACATACATTTGATTAATATGGAAATTGCTGTATATGCAAACTTTTGTCCTTTGCCATCATAACTTAACACAGTTTTAGGGAAGTAATGATTTGTGGTTTTGAACTTATGTTTTTTTTGTTTGTTTGTTTTTGTTTTTTTTGAGATGGAGTCTTGCTCTGTCTCCAGGCTGGAGTATAGTAGCGCAGTCTTGGCTCACTGCATCCTCTGCCTTCCGGGTTCAAGTGATTCTCCTGCCTCAACCTCCTGAGTAGCTGGGATTACAGGCACATACCACCATGCCCAGCCCATTTTTGTATTTTTAGTAGAGACGGGTTTCATCATGTTGGCCAGGGTGGTGTTGATCTCTTGACCTAATGATCTGCCCGCCTCAGCCTCCCAAAGTGCTGGAATTATGGGCATGAGCCACTACACCTGACCCTGAACTTATACTTTTTTAATTCAAACACTACTTATGTTTCAGAGTTTAGGTGGTTCCATTACTTCCTTAGTTTCTACAAATAACATGCTGTGGTTTAGCACTTGACCATAACTTACAGCTACAAAATCAAGCAAACCCAGCATTTGAGGGATCATATAGCAGGAAAAATGGGTACAAGCTCTTTTAACCTTTTTCTCTTTGGAATAATTTCCATTGTCATCATTCAGTCGACTTCTACTGCTACATTCAGAAAAAGTGTGTATTCTGTGAGCAAAAATGTCCAGTGAAGCTTATTTTGCCATCTGGTTTTTAAAAGGGCTTGATCAATATTTACATTGGTGTAAGGGGGTGGAGTGGGGGTTTTAATGTACACAAGTTTTAATATACTCTTAATCCCTGGTCAGTGAAGACTGGAGACTCCAGGGCTTAGAGAATGCATTTCTCATATCAAGACAGCTAAACTGCTCAAATGCTGGTTTACTAAGGATTACTCTGCCAACTATTGACTTGAGACTTATTATTTAGATATGGTTAATTTGTGAGTTCTGTAAATATATCAATACATCAAACATCCCAAAACTGATTATTCACCTCGTTAATACTGTAAACCATTGTAAATTATAAAGTAGAATTAATCTATTCCACCTATATAATGAAAACAAAATATTCATAGTAAAGATAAAATATATGAAAACAAGCAAGTTGGATTGAGTGATTCACCAAGTCTCTGAATATTTTCATTGTGTAACTAAGGACACTTATCTAGAAGGTGTGATTTCCTCTTAGGTTGGGCCTCACGATCTGTGTTTTAACAAGCCCCTCATTGATTTTGATGCATGCTAATTATTGAGAAGTATTGCATGAAAGTGCACATTCTATATATCCTCAGGCTTTCTAGGTCGTAGGGCATGAAGAGGAAGGCAGAAGTTCAGTTAACCAGCCTATGGTCAAGTTAGGCTGAGTATAAATAGCAATGTAAGCTGGCTCATCTGGGCATTGTGTCCTCTGTTTTAAAGGCAGTAGGTGTCGAAGGGATGACAGCTCCCCAGCACAGCTGCCTTTTGGTCACACTGTCTAGACTGCTGTCCTCTAAACCTGGTACACTGGTATTAACCAGAAACCCCTCTCATCATTCCACCTTGAGATTACCTTCAACTCTCTCCTCTTTCCTCTACTCCATGTCTTCCTTTTCCTTGGTTTATTTTCTTGTTTTGGTGAAGCCCATATACAGTACTTAATTCCAAAAGAATGCATGAGATGTACATTTTTGGAGTCCTGGAATATCTAAAAATGTGTTCATTCTATCTTCATACTTGATTAATTGTTTGGATGAACTGAGAAATGTTGAGACACCATTGATCCATTTCTTCAAAGTCTTTCCCCAATTTTTTCTATTGTGATAAAATACATATAACATAAATTTAGTATCTTAATGATTTTAAGTGTATGGTTCAGTGTGGCATTAAGTACATTCCTAATATGCAACTATCACCACTGTCCATCTCCATAACTCTTAATCTTGTGAAACTGAAACTCTGTACACATTGAATAACAACTCCTCATTCCCCTTTTTCCCCAGCCCCTGGCAACCATCATTCTACTTTTCCTTTCCTTTTTTCTTTTCTTTTCTTTTCTTTCCTTTCCTTTCCTTTCCCCTTTTCTTTTTCTTTCCTTTCACCCTGCCCTGACTTGCCTTCTTCCTAACAAAGTCTGGCTCTGTTATCCAGGCAGGAGTGCAGTGGTGTGATCACGGCTCACTGTAGCCTCAACCTCTCAGGCTCAAGCAGTTCTCCCATCTCAGCCTCTCAAGTAGCTGGGAATACAGGTGCATGCCACAATGGCTGGCTAATTTATTTTTATTTTTATTTTTTGTAGTGATGGGATCTCACTATGTTGCCCAGGCTAGTCTCAAACTCCTGGACTCAAGCAATGCTCCTGCCTTGGCCTCCAAAAGTGCCAGGGATACAGGTGTGAGCCACTGCTCCTGCTCCTACCATTTTTACTTTCTGTTGCTATAATTTTGACTACTCTACCTCATAGAGTTGCAATCATAAAGTATTTGTCTTTTTTTTGCTTATTTGTCAACATTTGGCTTGTTTCACTTAGCCTAATGTCATCAAGTTTCATCCATGTTATAGCATAGGTCAGAATTTTTTTCCTTGTAAGGCTGAATAGTATTCCATTGCATGTACATGCTGCATTTTACTTATTCCTCCCTCATTAGACACTTTGGTTGCTTCCATGTTGTAGCTATTGTGACTAATGCTACTATGAACATGTGTGTACAAATGTTTAAGACTCTGTTTTCATCCTTAAAAAACTAAAAACAGAACTGCCATATGATCTAACAATCCCAGTACTGGGATATTCAAAGGAATTAAAATCAACATGTTGGAGGGATATCTCTATACACAGAAAGATAAATACCACCTAATATCCCTTCTATGTAAAATCTAAAAAAGTTGAATTCATAGAAATGATGATTACCAGAGGTTTGGGAGGGCAATGAGGAGCAATGGAATGGGGAGCTGCTTGTCAAAAAGTACAAAGACAAGGTTTTGGCTGCACAGAAAGAATAAGTTTTGAGATCTATTGCACAGCAGGGTGACTGTAGTCAATAATAATGTATATTTCAAAATAACTAAAAGAGTAAGTTTCAATTGTATCACCATAAAAAACATTAAGTAGGACAACGGGGGAAGATGGCTCTCTAGAAGCAACTCACAATTGCAGCTCTCAGTCAAGATGCAGAGGGTGAGTTCACACCACATTTCCAGATGGATCTTTATAGCCCACAGAGTGGGGAAAAGCCCAGGTGTAAGAGGGATGCAGGATGCAGGCACAGCGGTATCCACTGGCGCGGCCAGGCAGCCGGCGCCGCAGCGCAGTGGCACGGCACACAAAACACACTGGTCTGGGCGCCCTGTTAAACCAGCAATTTGAGACTTGGGAGGGCAGATTGCCATGTTCATCTGATTGAATGGGTTTTGGACGGTGAACCAGACCAGGAGATTTCTGGGAGGTGAACTGTGAACCAGCGCAGCAGGTTGCTGCATGGGAAATCACACAGATCCCGGTACCCTTTCGGCTGGTGGCTGAGGCACCTGGGAGGGAGTCAACCCTACAACTTAAAAAAAAAAAAAAAAAAAGCAAAAAGGCTCAGAGGCAGGGAGCCAAGTGATCAGGCTCGATGGGTCCCACCCCCACAGGGACAAACAATACGGTGATTCGGAGTGCCCGGGGTTGAGAGTTCCACTGCGGGAACTGCTGAACCCACGGCTGTGCAGCTCGGTGGGGGAGGGGCGTCCACCATTGCCAAGAGCTTCTGCCCCTACTGAGGTACCCACCCATTGCTGACGCAGTCAGCCATTGCCGAGGCAACCCGCAATAACAGAGAGACTCCGCCAACAGGGCAGAGCCCACATCAGCAGGGCAGAGCCTATGTCAGCGGGGCGGAGCCCAAAACAGCAGGATGGAGCCCACAGCAAAAGGGCGGACCTCACGCCAGCAGGGTAGAGCCTCGGCAGCCAAATAGTGACTAGACTGCCTCCTCACTGGGCAGGACAGCGCAACGTATACTCACAAATAAAGCCCTAACTCCCCGAGACAGAGCATCTGAGGAAGAAAACCGGTTTCATGAGTTCTGCCGCAACAGACTTAAACGTACTTGCCTAGCAACACTGAATGAACAACGGAGCTCACAGAACAGCACTTGAGCTCCTATAAAGTACAGATCGTCTCCTCAAGCAGCTCCCTGACCCCCGTATACCCAAAGAATCACCTCAAACAGGACTGATCAGACTGACATGTGGCAGACATCATTCTGGGACAAAGATAGAAGAAGAAACTGGTAGCATCCCTCACTGTT
>JAPYYA010000540.1:46049-64442 GCA_028533165.1 Leontopithecus rosalia | reverse complement strand
AGGGAAGATCAGGCAAGGCAAATCCAGACAAGGCAAGGCAAGGGAAATCCAGGCATGGCAAGGAAAGGCAAAAATAGGAAAAGCAAATCTAGCAAAACAAAGCAAGGCAAGGAAAATCCAGGCAAGGAAAATCCAGGCAAGGCAAGGCAAGGCAAGGCAAATAGAGGCAAGGCAACATAAGGCAAGGCAAATCCAGGCAAGGCAAATCCAGGCAATGCAAGGCAAGGAAAGGCAAGGCAACTTAAATTTAGGCAAGGCAAATCCAGGCAATGCAAGAAAAGGCAAGGCAAATGCAGACAAGGCAAATTCAGGCAAGTAAAGAAACGGCAAGGCAAATCCAGGCAATGCAAATCCAGGCAAGGCAAGGCAAGGCAACACAAATTGAGGCAAAGAAAATTCACGCAAGGCAAGGCAAGGCAAGAAAAATGTATGCAAGGCAAATACAGGCAAGGCAAGGCAAGGAAAATCCAGATAACGCAAATCCAGAAATGGCAAGGCAAAACAAAGCAAATTTTGGTAAGGCAAAACAAATTCTGGAAAGGCAAAGCAAGGCAAGGCAAATCCGGAAAAGGCAAGGCAAGGCAAATTCAGGCAAGGCAAGTCCAGCAAAGTAAAATCCAGGCAAGGCAAGTCAAGATAATCGAGGCAAGGCAAGGGAAGGCAAGGCAAATCCAGGCAAGACAAATTCAGAAAAGGAAAAGCAAGGCAAATCCAGCCAAGGAGAATGCAGGCAAGGCAAATCCAGGCAAGGCAAGGCAAGACAACGTAAATTCAGGCATGGCAAAACAAGGCAAGGCAAATCCAGGCAAGGCAAATCCAGGCGAGGCAAGGCAAGGGATGTCAAATTCAGGCAAGGCAAGACAAGGCAAGAAAAATCCAGGAAAGGCAAGGCAAGGCAAGTGAAGCTGAATTTAGGCAAGGCAGACCCAGGCAACACCAATCCAGGCAAGGCAAGGCAAAGTAAGGCAAATTCAGGCAAGGCAAGGAAAGGCAAGGCAACTTCATGCAAGGCAAATCAGTGCAAGGCAGAGGAAGGCAAGGCAAATCCAGGCAAGGCAAATCCATCCAATTCAAAAACACTAAAATTCAGACAAGGCAAATCCAGGCAAGGCAAAAAAAAGCAAATCCGGGCAAAATTAATCCAGGCAATGCAAGGCAAGAAAAAAACAGGCAAGGCATATTCAGGCAAGGGAAGGAAAATCTAGGCAGGGCAAATCCAGGGAAGGCAAGGCAAGGCAAAACAAGGCAAGGCAAGGCAAATCTAGGCAAGGCAAATCCAGGCAAGGCATGAAAAGGCAAGGCAAATCCAGGCAATGTAAATGCAGGCGAGGCAAGGCAAGGCAAGGCAATTCTAGACAAGGCAAGGCAATTCTAGACAAGGCGAATTCAGGCAAAACAAGGAAAGGCAAATCCAGGCAGTGCAAGGCAAGGCACAACCAGGCAAGGCAAATTCAGACAAGGCAAGGAAAAATAAATCCAGACATGGCAAAGACATTCAAAGCCAGGAAAGACAAATCCAAGCAATACATTGCAAGGCAAAAAAAAAATCCATGCAAGACAAATCCAGGTAAGGCAATGAAAGGTAAGGCAAATGCAGACAAAGCAAATCCAGGCCAAGCAAAGAAAGGCAAGGCAAATACAGGCAACGCAAATCCTGGCAAGGCAAGGAAAGCAACGAAAATCAAGACAAGGCTAATTCAGGGTATGCAAGGCAATGCAAGGCAAATTCAGGAAAGGAAAGGAAAGGCAAATTCAGGTAAGGCAAAACAAATTTCGGTAAGGCAAAGCAAGGCAAGGCAAATCCAGGCAAGGCAAGGCAAGGCAAATTCAGGCAAGACAAGGCAAGGCAAGGTAAGGCAAATCCAGCCAAGGCAAATCTAGCCAAGGCAAGTCCAGATACTCCAGGCAAGGCAAGGGAAGGCAAGGGAAATCCAGGCAAGGCAAATCCAGGCCAAAAACATAAGGCAAATTCAGGCAAGGCAAGGCAAGACAAGGCAGGGCAGGGCAGGGCAGGGCAGGGCAGGACAGGGCAGGGCAGGGCAGGGCAGGGCAGGGAAGGGCAAGGCAGGGCAGGGCAGGGCAGGGCAAGGCAAGGCAAGGCAAGGCAAGGCAAGGCAAGGCAAGGCAAGGCAAATTAATACAAAACGAATCCAGGCAAGACAAAGAAATGCAAATCCAGGCAAGGCAAGGCAAGGCAAATCCAGGTAAGACAAATTCAGGCAAGCCAAGTTTAGGCAAATCCAAGTAAGATAAATCAATGCAAGGCAAGGCAAACTGAGGCAAGACAACAGAAGGCAAGGCAAATACAGGCAAAGCAAATACAGGCAAGGTAAGTCAAGGCAAATCTCGGCAAGTCAATGCATGGCAAGGCATGGCTAATCCAGGCAAGAAAATGCAAGGTAAGGCAAATCCAGGGAAGGCAAAGCCAGGAAAGACAAATTCAGGCAAAGCAAAGCAAGGAAAGAGAAATCCAGACAATTCAAGGCAAATCCAGACAAGGCAAGTCCAGGAAAGTCAAGGGAAGGCAAAACCAGGCAATGCAAATTCAAGCAAGAAAAAGCAAGGCAAATATAGGAAAGGCACATCCAGTAAAGGCAAGGCAAGGTTAGGCAAGGCAAACCCAGGCAAGGCAAATCCGGGCAAGGAAATGTAAGGAAAGGCAAATCCAAGCAAGGAAAGTCAAGGCAAATCCAGGCAAGGCAAAAGCAAGGCCAATCCATGCCAGGCAGATTCAGGCAAGGTAAAGCAAGGCAAGTGAAATGCAGTCAAGGTAAATTTAGGCAAAAAAAGCAAGGCAAGGCGATTCCAGGCAATGCAAGGTAAGGCAAGGCAAATCCAGGCAAAGTCAAACCAGGCAAGGGAAGGCAAGGCAAGACAAGGCAATTCCAGGAAAGGCAAATTTAGGCAAGGCAACACAAAGCAAGGCAAATCCAGGCAAGGAAATTCCAGGCAAGGCAAGGCCAGAGAAAGCTAATCCAGGCATGTCAAATACAGGCAAGACAAGGCAAAACAAGGCAAGGCAAATCGAAGCAAGACAAATGTAGGCAAGGCAATCCAAAACAAGGCCAATCCAGGCCAGGAAAATCCAGGAAAGGCAAATCCAGGCAAGGCAAGGCAAGGAAAAGAAATCCAGGCAAGCAAAATACATGCAAGGCAAGACAAACAAAAGCTAATCCAATCATGTTAAATACAGGCAAGACAAGGCAAAACCAGGCGAGGCAACTCCAGGCAAGGCAAGGCAAAGCAAGGCAAGGCAAATTCAAACAACACAAATGCAGGCAAGGCAATTAAAAGCAAGGCAACTCCAGAAAATGCGAATCAAGGCAAGAGAAGGCAAGACAAATCCAGGCAAGGCAAAACAAGGCAAATCCAGGTAAGGCAAATCTAGACAAGGCAGGTTTAGGCAAATCCGTGTATGGCAAATTAAGGCAAGGCAAGGCAAGGCAAATCAAGGCAAGGCAACGCATATCCAGGCTAGGCAAAACCAGGCAAGGCAAATCCAGGCAAGTCAAGGCAAATACAGAAAAGACAAGGCAAAAAATCACAAATCCAGGAGAGATAAGACCAGGCAAGGCAAATCCAGGCTAGGGAAATCCAGGCACAGAAAGGCAAGGCAAGGCAAATTCAGACAAGGCAAATCCAGGCAAGGCAAGGCAAGGCAAGTCAAGGCAAAGCAAACCCACACAAGGCAAATCCAGGGAAGGCAAGGCAAGGAAAGGCAAATCCAAGTAAGGCAAGGCAAGGTAAGGCAAATCTAAGCAACGCAAATCCAGGTAAGGCAAGGCAACGTAAATCCAGGCAAAACAAATTCAGATAAGGCAGCACAAGTCAAGGCAAATTCAAGGCAAATACAGGCAAGGAAATGCAAAGCAAGCCAATCCAGGCCAGGGAAATCCAGGTAAGGCAAGGAAAGAAAAGGAAAATCCAGGCAAAACAAATATAGGCAACGCAAGGCAAGGCAAATGAAATCCCCACACAACAAATCCAGGTAAGGCAAGGTTAAGCAATGAAATCCAGGCAGTGCAAATCCAGGCAATGCAAATCCAGGCAAGGATTGTAAGGCAAGGCATATTCAGGTAAGGAAAATTCAGCAAGGCAAGGGAAGGCAAGGAAAATCCAGGCAAGGCAAAACAAGGCAAGAAAAATTCCAGCAAGGCAAGGCAAGGCAAGGCAAATCAAGGCAAGGAACATCCACGAATAGAAAGGCAAGGCAAGGCAAATCCAGGCAAGGCAAAACAACACAAGGCAAATTCAGGCAAGACAAATCAAGGTAAGGCAAGGCAAGGCAAGGCAAAACCTGGCAAAACAAATCCAGGCAACGGAAGGCAAGGCAAGTTAAATCCAGGCACAAATCCAGGCAAGGCAAGACAAGACAATGAAATCCAGTCAAGGCAAATCCAGGCAAGGCAGGGTAAGGAAAAAATAATCCAGGCAAAGCAAATCCAGGCGAGGCAATGCAAAGCAAATAAAATCCAGGTATGGCAAAACCAGGCAAGGGAAATACAGAAAAGGCAAATCCAGGCAAGGCAAGGTAATTGGAGGCAAATTAATGCGAGGCAAATAGAGGCAAGTCAAGGCAAAGCAAGGCCAATCCAGGCCAGGCAAACCCAGGCAAGGCAAGTCAAAACAAGGCAAATCCAGGCAAAACAAATCCAGGCAATGCAAGGCAAAGCCAATCCAATCCAGGAAAAACTAATCCAGGCAAGGCAATGTAAGGCAATTAAATTCAGGCAAGGCAAATCCACGCAAGGAAAGTCAATTGAAATCCAGGCAAGGCACATTTATGTAAGGCAAGGCAAGGCAAATCCAGACAAGATAAATACAAGCACGGGAAGGCAAAGCACAGCAAGGCAAGTCTAGGCAAGGGAAATTTAAGCAACGAAGAGTAAGGCAAGGCATATCCAGGCAAGTAAAGGAAAGGCAAAGCAAACCCAGGCAAAGCAAATCCAGACAAGGCAAGGCAAGGATAGGCAAATCCAGGCAAGGTAAATTCAGGCCATGCAAGGCAAGGCAAGGCAAGGCAAGGTAAGACAAATACAGGCAAGGCAAATCCAGGAAAGGAAAGGCAAGACAAGGCAAATTGAGGCCAGGCAAATTCAGGCGAGGCAAGGCAAGGCAAGGGAAATCCAGGCAAGGCAAATCCAGGCAAGGCAAGACAAGGTAACTCCAGGCTAAACGAATCCAGGCAACATAAGGCAAGACAAATCCAGGCAAAGCAGGGCAAGGTAAATTCAGGGAAGAAAAATCTAGGCAAGGCAAGTTTAGTGAAATCCATGTAAGGCAAATCAAGGCAAGACAAGGCAATCCATGTAAGGCAAATCCAGGCAATACAAGACAAGTCAAGGCAAATCCAAACAAGGCAAATCCAGGCAAGGCAAGGCAAAATAAGGCAAAGCTAATAAAGTCAAGAAAATACAAGGCAAGAGAAATCCAGGAAAGGCAAAACAAGGAAAAAAAATCCAGGCAAAGCAAATCCAGAAAAGGCAATTCAAGGCAAATTCAGAGAGGGCAAATCCAGGAAAATCAAGGGAAGGCAATATTAGGCAACACAAATCCAGGCAAGGCAAATTCAGGCAAGGCAAGGGAAATCCAGGTAAGGCAAGACAAGGTAAGGCAAATTCAGGCAAGGAAAATTCAGGTAAGGCCAGGAAATGCAAGGCAAATCCTGGCAAGACAAAGTAAGGAAAGGCAAATAAAGGCCAGGCAAATCCAGGCAAAAAAAGGCAAGGCCAAAATAATCCAGGCAAGGGAAAACCAGGGAAGGAAAATCCAGGCAAGGAAAATCCAGACAATGCAATTCCAGGCAAGGCAAGGTAAGGCAAGGCAAATCAATGCAAGACAAATATGGGCAAGGGAAGGCAAACAAGGCCAATTCAGGCAGGCAAATCCATGGAAGGCACGGGAAAACAAGGCAAATCCAGGCAAAACAAATCCAGGCCACGCAAGGCAAGGCCAATCAAATCCAGGCAAAACTAATGCAGGCAAGGCTAGGTAAGGAAATAAAATCCAGGCAAGGCAAATCAACCCAAGGCAAGGCAAGGCAAGAAAAATTCAGGCAAAACATATCCTAGCAAGGCAAGGCAAAGCAAGGCCAATCCAGGCCAGGAAAGTCCAGGCAAGGCAAAACAAGTCAAGGAAAATCCAGGCAAGATAAATTTAGGCAAGAAAAAATAAGGCAAGGTCAATCCAGGCCAGGCAAATCCAGGCAAGGTAAAGCAAGGCAAGACAAATCCAGGCAAGGTAAATTTAGGCAAGGAACAGCAAGTCAAGGCAAATCCAGGCAAGGCAAGGTAAAGAAAGGCATATCCAGGTAAGGTAAAACCAGGCAATGGAAGGCAAGGCAAGGCAACACCAGGAAACGCAAATATAAGGAAGGAAAGGCAAGGCAAGGCAACAGCACGCAAGGAACATCCATGCAAGGCAAGGCAAAGAAAAGCTAATCCAGGCATGTCAAATCCAGGCAAGACAAGTCAAGGCAAAACAAAAGCCAGGCAAGGCAAATCCAGGCAAAGGAAGACAAGGCAATGCAAATCCAAGAAAGACAAATCCAGGCAAGGCAATTCAAAGCAAGGCAAATCCAGCCCAGGCAAATTCAGCCAATGCAAATCCAGGCAAGGCAATGCAAGACAAATCCAGGTAAGACAAATCTACTCAAGCCAAGTATAGGCAAATCCATGTAAGGCAAAACAAGGCAAGGCAAGGCAAGGCAAGGAAAACCCAGGCACGACAAGAGAAGGCAAGGCAAATCCAGGCAAGGCAAGGTAAGGCAAAGCAAAACTCAGCAAGGCAACGCAAGGCAAGAAATGGCTAATCCAGTCAAGAAAATGCAAGGCAAGGCAAATCCCGGAAAGGCAAATCCAGGCAAGGCAAAGCAAGGACAGAAAAATTCAGGCAAAGCAAATCCACGCAATGCAAGACAAGGCAAATCCAGGCAAGGCAAATCCAGAAAATTTAAGGCAAATCTAGACAGGGCAAGTGCAGGAAAATCAAGGGAAGGCAAAACCAGGGAAGGTAAAACCAGGCAAGGCAAATCCAGGCATGGAAAGGGATGGCAATCCAAACAAGGCACAGCAAGGCTAGGCAAGGCAAATCCAGGCAAGGCAAGGCAAGGCAAATCGAGGCAAGGCAAATCCAGGTACGGCAAGGCAAGCAAGGCAAATTTAGGCAAAACAATTCCAGGCAACGTAAGTCAAGGCAAATAAAATCCAGGTGCAAACACAGGCAGGGCAAGGGAAGACAAAGAAATCTAGTCAAGGCAAATCCAGGCAAGGCAAATGCAGTCCAGGCAAATACAGGAAATGCAAAACAAGGAAAGTCAAATCCAGGAAATACAAGACAAAGCAAGGCAAATCCAGGCTAGAAAAATCCAGACACAGCAAGGCAAAACAAGGGAAATCCAGACAAGGCTAATCCAGGTAAGGCAAGGCAAGGCAAAACTAATCCAGGCAAAGCAAATCTAGGGAATGCAATACAAGGCAAGCAAATCAATGCAAGGCAAATACAGGAAAGGAAAGGCAAAGCAAGGCCAATCCAGTTTAGTAAAATCCAGGCAAGGAGAGGCGAAACAAGGCAAATCCAGGCAAACATATCCGGACAACGCAAGTCAAGGCAAATAAAATCTATGTACAACAAATCCAGGTAAGGCAAGGAAAGGTAATGAAATTCAGGCGATGCAAATCCAGGCAGGGATTGTAAGGCAATGCAAATTTAGGTAAGAAAAATCCCGCAAGGCAAGGCAAGTCAAGAAAAATCCAGGGAAGGCAAATCCAGGCAAGGCAAAACAAGGCAAGGAAAATTCAGGCAAGGAAAATCCAGGTAAGGCAGGCAAGGCAAGGCAAATCCTGGCAAAACAAATCCAGGCAATGCAAGGCAAGCCAAATTAAATCCAGGCACAAATCCAGGCAGGCAAGCCAAGGCAATCAAATCCAGTCAAGGCAAATCCAGGCAAGGCAAATTTAAACAAGGCAAGGCAAGGCAAAAAAAATTTAGGCAAGGCAAAACCAGGCAAGGAAAATCCAGGCAAGGCAAATTCAGGCTAGGCAAGGCAAAGCAAGGCCAATCCAGGCAAGGCAAATTTAGGCAAGAAAAAGCAAGGCAAAGCAAATCCAGGCAAGTCAAAATAAGGCAAGGCAAATTCAGGCAAGGTAAAAGCAGGCAAAGTAAGATAAGACAAGGCAAGGTAATTCAAGAGAAGGCAAATATAAGCAATGCAAGGCAAGGCAAATCCAGGCAAACAAAATCCATGCAAGGCAAGACAAGGAAAAGCTAATCCAGGCATATCGAATGAGAGGAAGAGAAGGCAAGGCAAGGCAAAAGTCATTCCAGGCAAGTCCATGCAAGGCAATGCAAGTCAAATCCAGGCAAAACAAATCCAGGGAAGACAAATCCAGGTAAGGCAAGGCAAAGCAAATCCAGGTAAGGCAATTCTAGGCAAGGCAGCTTTAGGCAAATCAATGTAAGGCAAATCAAAGCAAGGCAGGGGAAGGCAAATCCAGGCAAGGCAAATTTAGGCAAGGCAATGAAAATACAAGAAAGGCAAGGCAAAAAGAGGCAAATCCAAGGGAGACAAAACAAAGCAAGGCAAATCCAGGCTAGGAAAATCCAGTCACAAGGAAAGGCAAGGCAAATCCAGAAAAGGCAAATTTAGGCAAGGCAAGGCAAAGCAAACGCAGGCAAGGCAAATATAGGCAAGGAAAGGCAAGAAAAGGCAAATCCAGGCAAGGCTAGGTAAGGCAAATTCAGGCAAGGCAAATCCAGGGAAGGCAAATCCAGGGAAGAAAAAAAAGGCAAGGCAAATCCAGGCAAGAAAAGACAAGGAAAGGCAAATGCATTCAAGGCAATGCAAGATAAGTCAAGGTTAATCAAGTCAAGATAATGTAAGGCAAGGCAAATCCAGTCAAGGCAAGGCATAGAAAGAAAAATCCAGGCAACACAAGGCAAGGCAAATCCAGGAAAGGCAAATCCAGGAAAGGCAAGGCAAATTCAGACAGGGCGTGTCAAGGAAAGTCAAGAGAAGGCAAAATTAGGCAACGGAAATCCAGACAAGGAAAGAAAATGCAAATCCAGGCAAGGCACATCAGGAAAGGCAAGGCAAGGCAAATTCAGGAAAGGCAAATCCAGGCAAGGCAAGGCAAAGCAAGGCAAATCCAGGTAAGGAAAATCCACGTAAGGCAAGGCAAGGCAAGGCAAATCCTGGCAAAACAAATCCAGACATTGCAAGGCAAGGCAAATCAAATTCAGGCACAAATCCAGGCAAGGCAAGGCAAGGCAATGAAATCCAGTCAAGGCAAATCCAGGCAAGGCAAGTTAAAGAAAGGCAAATCAGGGCAAGGCAAATCTAAGAAAGGCAAGGCAGGGTAAAAAAAAAATCAAGGCAAGGCACATTCAGGCAAGGCAAATTCAGGCAAGGCAAACCAGACAAGGAAAATCCAGGCAAGCAAATCCAGGCAAGGCAAGGAAAGGGAAGGCAAGTCAAGGATAATCAATGAAAATCAAATACAGGCAAGGAAAGGCAAAGCAAGGCCAATCCAGTCCAGGGAAATACAGGCATGGAAAGGCAAAACAAGGCAAATCCAGACAAAACAAATCCAGAAAACGCAAGGCAAGGTAATCAAATCCAGGCACAACAAATCCAGGCAAGTCAAGGTACGTCAATGAAATCCAGGCAATGCAAATCCAGGCAAGGATGGTAAGGCAAGGCAAATCCAGGCAAGAAAAATCCAGCAAGGCAAAGCAGGCAAGAAAAATCTAGGCAAGGCAAATCCAGGCAAGGCAAGTCAAGGCAAGGAAAATAAAAGAATGGCAAGGCCAAGCAAGGCCAATTCAGGCCAGCCAAATCCAGACAAGGCAAAGGAAGGCAAGGCAAATCCAGGCAAGGCAAATTTAGGCAAGGAAAAGCAAGGCAAGGCGAATTCATGGGAAGGCAAGGCAAGGCAAGGCAACTCCAGGGAAGGAAAATCCAGCCAAATAAAGGCAAGGCAAGACAAATCTAGGTGAGAAAAATTTATGCAAGGCAAGACAAGGAAAAGCTAATCCAGGCATATCAAATACAACAAGATAAGGCAAGGCAAAACAAAACCAGGCGAGGCAAATTCAGGGAAGGCAAGGCAAGGCAATTCCAAGTAACACAAATCCAGGCAAGGCAATTTAAGAAAGGCCAATCCGGGAGGCAAATCCACGCAAGGTAAAGCAACTCAAGGCAAATTCAGGCAAGGCAAAAAATATCCAGGCAAGGCAAAACCAGGCATGGAAAATCCAGGCAAGCAAATCAAGGCAAGGGAAGGCAAGGCAAAAAAAATTAATTCAAGAAAATTCCAGGCAAGGCAAGGCAAAGCAAAGCCAATCTGGGCCAGGCAAATCCAGGCAAGGTAAATCCATGTACAGCAAATTTAGGCAAGGAAAAGAAAGGCAAGGAGAATCCAGGGAAGGCAAGACAAGGCAAGGCAAATAGAGGCAAGGTAAAACCATGCCAGGGAAGGCAAGGCAATGCAGGACAATTCCAAAGAAGGCAAATCTAGTCAAGGAAAAGCAAGGCAAGGCAAATCCAGATGAGAAAAATGCATGCAAGTCAAGGCAAGAAAAAGCTAATCCAGGCATGACTAATACAGGGAAGACAAGGCAAGGCAAGGCAAGGCAAAACCAGGCGAGGCAACGCAAGGCAAGGCAAGTCCAAGCAACACAATCCAGGCAAGGCAATTCAAAGCAAGACCTATCCAGGCCTAGCAAATTTAGGCAAGGGAAGTCAACGCAAGGCAAATCCAGGAAAGGCAATCAAATCCAGGCAAAATGAATCCAGGCAAGACAAGGCAAGACAAATCCAGGCAAGGCAAAGCAAGGCAAATACAGGTAAGAAATATCTAGGCAAGGCAAGTTTAGGTAAATCCATGTAAGGCAAATCAAGGCAAGGCAAGGCAAGGCAAGGCAAGGCAAATATCGGCAAGAAAATGCAAGGCAAGGCAGGGCTAATCCAATCAAGTAAATGCAAGGCAAGGCAAACCCAGGCAAGGTAAATCAAAGCAAAGCAAATCCAGGCAAGGCACACCAAGGAAAGGCATGACAAGGCAAGGCAAATCCAGGCAAGGCAAGGCAAGGCAAGGAAATTCCAGGTAAAAAAAGGCAAGGCAAGGCAAATGCAGGCAAAAGAAATCCAGACAGTGCAAGGCAAGGCATTGAAAGCCACTCACGGCAAATCCAGGCAAGGCAAATCCATACAAGGCAAGGCAAGGTAAGGCAGGTCAAGGCAAATCCTGGCAAAACAAGTCCAGAAAATGCAAAACAAGGCAAATAAAATCCAGGCAGAAATTCAGGCAAGGCAAGGGAAATGCAAGAAAATGTAAGGCAAGGCAAATCCAGCCTAGGCAAGATAATGAAAAGAAAAATCCAGGCAAAACAAATCCAAACAACTCAAGGCAAGGCAAATCCAGGAAAGACAAATTCAGGAAAGGCAATGCAAATCCAAACAAGGCAAGTCCAGGAAAGTCAAGGGAAGGCAAAACCAGGCAATGCAAATCCAGGCAAGCAAAATAAAGGCAAATCCAGGCAAGGCATATCCAGGAAAGGCAAGGAAAGGCAAAACAAATCCAGGAAGAAATCCAGGCAAGTCAAGGCAATGCAATGAAATTTAGTCAATTGAAATCCAGGCAAGGCAAGGTAAGGAAAGGAAAATCCAAAAAATGAAAATCCAGGAAAAGAAAGGCAAGGCAAAAAAAATCCAGGTAAGGCAAAACCCAGCAAAACAAAACCAGACTAGGAAAATTCAGGCAAGCAAATCCAGGCAAGGCAAGGCAAGGCAAATGAATGCAAGACAATTTAAGGCAAATGAATGCAAGAAAAATACAGGCAAGATAAGGCAAATCAAGGCCAATCCAGGCCAGGCAGATTCAGGCAAAGCAAGGCCAAACAAGGCAAATCCAGGCAAAACAAATCCAGGAAACACAAGGCAAGGCAAATCACATCCAGGCACAACAAATCCAGGCAAAGCAAGGTAAGGCAATGACATCCAGGCAATGCAATTCCAGGCAAGGATGGTCAGGCAAGGCAAATGCAGACAAGGAAAATTCAGCAAGGCAAAATAAGGCAAGAAAAATCCAGGCAAGGCAAATCCAGACAAGGCAAGGCAAGGCAAGGCAAATCCAGGCCAAACATATCCAAGCAAGGCAACGCAAAGCAATGCCAATCCAGGTCAGGCAAATTCAGGCAAGGCAAAGCAAGGCAAGGCAAATCCAGGCAAGGCAAATTTAGGCAAAGGAAAACTAGGCAAGGAGAATCCAGGGAAGGAAAGGTAAGGCAAGGCAAATCCAGGCAAGGTAAAACCAGGCGAGGCAAATCCAGGCAGGCAAGGAAAGGCAAAGCAAATCCAAGCAACACAAATCCAGGCAAGGCAATTAAAAGCAAGGCCAATCCAGGCCAGGCAAGTCCAGGAAGGCAAGGCAATATAAGGCAAATCCAGGCAAGGCAATTCAAGGCAAATCCTGGCAAAACAAATTCAGGCAAGACAAATCCAGACAAGGCAAGGGAAGGCAAATTCAGGTAAGACAAATCTAGGCAAGACAAGTCTAGGCAAATCCATGTGAGGCAAATCAAGGCAAGGCAAGTTAAATCCAGGCAACACAAGACAAGGAAATGCAAATCCATGAAAGGCAAATTCAGGCAAGACAAGGCAAGGCAAATCTCAGCAAGGCAATGCAAGGAAAGGCATGGCTAATCCAATAAAGAAAATGCAATGCAAGAAAATTTAGGCAAGGTAAATCAAGGTAAGGCAAATCCAGAGAAAGCAAGTCCAGGAAAGTCAAGGGAAGGCAAAAGCAGGCAATACAAATTCAGGCAAGGCAAGGCAACGCCAATCCAGGCAAGGCACACACAGGAAAGGCATGGCAAGGCAAGTCAAACTTAGGCAAGGCAAATCCAGGCAATGCAAGGCAAATACAGGTAAGGAAAGGCAAGGCAAGGCAAATGTAGGCAAAAAAATTCAGGGCCGCGCAAGGCAATGCAGTGACATAAACTCAAGGCTAATCAAGGCAAAAGAAATCCAGGCAAGGCAAATTTTGGCAATGAAAATCAAAGCAAGGCAAATCCAGAGAAGGAAAGATAAGGCAAGACAAATCCAGGCAAGGTAAAACCAGGCAAGGGGAGGCAAGGCAACGTAAGGCAATTCCAGGGAGCTCAAATCCAGCCACGGAAAGTCAACACAAGGCAAATCTAGGTGAAGAAAATGCATGCAAGGCAAGGCAAGGAAAAGGTAATCCAGGCAGGTCAAATACTGGCAATACAAGGCAAAGCAAGTCAAAACCAGGCGAGGCAAATGCAGGAAAGGCAAGAGAGGCAAGGCAAATCTAAGCAACACAAATCCAGGCAAAGCAATTCAAAGCAAGACCAATTAAGGCCAGGCAAATCCAGGCAAAGCAAATCCAGGCAAGGCAAGGCAAGGCAAAGCAAAAAAAATCCAGGCCAGACAAAACCAGGCAAGGGAAATTCAGGCAAGGCACATCCAGGCAAGGCAAGATAAGGCAAGGCAAATTAATGCAAGGCAAATACAGGCAATTCAAGCCAAAGCAAGGCCAATCCAGGCCAGGCAAACTCAGGCAAGGCAAAGCAAAACTAGGCAAATTCAGGCAAAACAAATCCAGGCAAAGAAAGGCAAGGCCAATCAAATCCAGGCAAAACTAATCCAGGCAAGACAAGGTAAGGCAATGAAATCCAGGCAAGGAAAATCCACTCATGTCAAGCCAAGGCAAGCCAAATCCAGGCAAGCCACATGCAGGCAAGGCAAGGCAAGGCAAAGCAAATCCAGGCAAGGCAAATACAAGCAAAGCAAGGCAAAGCAAAGTCAATTCAGCCACGGCAAAATCAGGCAAGGCAAAGCCATGCAAGGCAAATCTAGACAAGGCAAATTTAGGCAAGAAAAAGCAAGTCAAGGCAAATCCAGGAAAGGCAATATAAGGCAAGGTAAATCTAGGCCAGGTAAAACCAGGCAAGGCAAGGCAAGGCGGGGCAAGGCAAGGACAATCCAGACCAGGCAAATCCAGGCAAGACAAGGCAAAACAAGGCAAATCCTAACAAAACAAATCCAGACAATGCAAGTCAAGGCAAATGTAATCCAGGAACAACAAATCCAAGCAAGGCAAGGTAAGGCAATAAAATCCAGGCAATGCAAATCTAGGCAAGTATGGTAAGGCAAGGCAAATCCAGGCAAGGAAAATCCAGCAAGGCAAGGGAAATTTAGGCAAGGCAAATTCAGGCAAGGCAAAACAAGGCAAAAAAAATCCAGTCAAGTAAAATTCAGGCAAGGCAAAGCAAGGCAAGTCAGGTCTAAACCAATCAAGAAAATGCAAGGCACAGAAAATCCAGGCAAGGCATATCAAGGCAACACATATCCAGGCAGGGCAAGGAAAATCTAGACAAGGCAAGTCCAGCAAAGTCAAGGGAAGGCAAAACCAGGCAATGCAAACCCAGGCAAGACAAGGCAAGGCAAATCCAGGCAAGGCACATCCAGAAAAGTCAATGCAAGGCAAGGAAAATCCGGGCAATACAAATCCAGGGACGGCAAGGCAAGGCAAGGCAAGGCAAATCCAGGCAAGGCAAGGTAAATCCAGGTAAGGAAAAGCAAGGCAAGGCAAATCAAGGCAAAAGATATCGAGGCAGCACAAGGCAAGGCAGTGAAATCCACTCAAGGCAAAGCCAGGCAAGGCCAATCCAGGCAAGGTAAGGCAAGGTAAAAAAAATCTAGGCAAAAAAATTCTAGGCAAGGCAAAACCAGGCAAGGCAAATTCAGCCAAGGGAAATCTAGGCAAGGCAAGGCACGGCAAGGCAAATCCAGGCAAGGCAAAGCAAGGCAAATTTTGGTAAGACAAATTTAGGCAAGGCATGTTTTGGCAAATTCATGTAAGGCAAATCAAGGCAAAGATAAGCAAGGCAAATCCAGGCAAGGCAAATTTAGGTAAGGCAATGCAAGACATATCTCGCCAAGGCAAGGCAAGGCAAGGCTAATCGTGTCAAGAAAATACATGGTAAGGCAAACCCAGGCAAGACAAGGCAAATAGAGGAAAGGCAAGGCAAGGAAAGGCAAATCCAGGCGAGACAAGACAAGGAAAGGCCAGGCTAGAATAATCCAGGAACAGTAAGGAAAGGCTAGGGAAACTCAGGCAAAATGAATCCAGGCAAACAAGGCAAGACAAATCCAGTCAAGGGAAGGCAAGGCAAATCCAGGTAAGACAAATCTAGGCAAGCCACGTTTAGGCAAATCCAAGTAAGGCAAATCAAGGCAAGGCAAGGCAAGGCAAATCCAGGTAAAATAATCCAGGCTAAAATAATCCAGGCAGGGCAAGGCAAGGCTAGAAAAATTCAGGCAAAACGAATCCAGGCAATACATGGCAAGACAAATCCACTCAAGGGAAGGCAAGACAAAACCCGGTAAGACAAATCTAGGCAAGCCAAGTTTAGGCAAATGCATGTAACGCAAAACAAGTTAAGGCAAGGCATGGAAAATCCAAGGAAAGCAAATTCAGGCAAGTAAAGAGAAGACAAGGCAAACACAGGCAAGGCAAGGCAAAGCAAATCTCGGAAAGGGAATGTAAGGCAAGGCATGGCTAATCCAGTCAAGAAAATGCAAGGCAAGGCAAATCCAGGCAAGGCAAATCCATGCAAGGCAAATCCAGGCAAGGCAAATTCGGGCAAGGCAAAGCAAGGAAACAAAAATTAAGGCTAAGCAAATCCAGGCAATGCAAGGCAAAACAAACCCAGGCAAGGCAAATCTAGGCAAGGCAAGGCAAGGCAAAGCAAGGCAAGGCTAATCCAGTCAAGTAAAGGCAAGGCAAGGAAAATTCAGGCAAGGCAAAGCAAGGAACTAAAAATGCAGGCAATGCAAATTCAGGCAATGCAAGGCAAGGCAAATCCAGGCAAGGCCAGGCAAATCCAGACAAGTCAAATCCAAGAAAGTCAAGGGAAGGCAAAACCAGGAATCGCAAATCCAGAAAGGCAAGGCAAGGCAAATCCAGGCAAGGCACATCCAGGAACAGCAAGGCAAGACAAGGCAAATCCAGGCAAGGCAAACCCAGGGAAGGCAAGACAAGGCAAGGCAAATCCAGGCAAGACAAATTTAGTTAAGGAAAGGCAAGGCAACGCAAATCCTGGCAATACAAATTTAGGCAATGCAAGGGAAATCAAATCAAATCCCAGCAAGAATCCAGGCAAGGCAAGGCAAGACAATGAATTCCAGTTAAGGTAAATCCAGGCAAGGCAAGGTAAGGAAAGGCAAATCCAGGCAAGGCAAAACTAGGCAAGGCAAGGCAAGGCAAAAAAAATCCAGGGAAGGAAATGCAAGGCAAGTCAAATTAATGCAAGGCAAATACATGCAAGTCAAGATAAAGCAAGGCCAATGCAGGGCAGACAAATCCAGGCAAGGCAAGACCAAACAAAGCAAACCCAGGAAAAACAAATCCAGGCAATGCAAGGCAATGCAAATCAAATCCAGGTAAGGCAAGGTAAGGCAATAAAATTCAGGCAATGTAAATCCAGGCAAGAATGGTAAGGCAAGGCAAATCTAGAAAAAGAAAATCCAGCAAGGCAAGGCAAGGCAAATCGAGGAAAGGCAAAACAAGGCAAGCAAAATCCAGGTAAGGTAAATACAAGCAAGGCAAGACAAAGCAAGGCCAATCCAGACCAGGCAAATCCAGGCAAGGCAAAGCAAAGCAAGACAGATTTAGGCAAGAAAAAACAAGGCAAGGCAAATCCAGGCAAGGGAAGGGAAGGTAAGGCAAATCCAGGAAAGATAAAACCATAAAAGAGAAGGCAAGGGAATGCAAGGCAATTTCAGGCAAGGCAAATCCAAGCAAAGCAAGGCAAGGAAAGGCAAAACCAAACAAGGCAAATCCATGCAAGGAAAGGAAAGGAAAGGCAAACCCAAGCAAGGCAAATACAGGCAAGGCAATTCAAATTAAGGCCAATCCAGGCCAGGCGAATTCAGGCAAGGCAAATCCAGGCAAGGCAAGGCAAGGCAAATCCAGTCAAGGCAAGGCAAGGCAAGACTAATCAAGTCAAGAAAATGCAAGGCAAGGCGGTTCCAGGCAGGGCAAAGCAAGGAAAGAAAAATCCAGGCAAAGCAAATCCAGGCAATGCAAAGCAGGCAAATCCAGGCAAGGGAAGTCGAGCAAAGTCAAAGAAGGCAAAACCAGGCAACATAAATCCAGGAAACGCAAGGCAAGGCAAGGCAAATCCAGGCAAGGCACATCCAGGAAAGGCAAGCCAAGAAAATTCCAGGGAAGGCAAATACAGGCAAGAAAAGGCAAAGAAGGAAAAATACAGGCAAAGGAAATCCAGGCAACGCAAGGCAAGGCAAATCCAAACAAAACAAATTCAGGCAAGGCAAGGCAAGGCAAATCCAATCAAAAAGTCCATGAAAGACAAGGCAAGTAAAAACTAATCCAGGCATGTCAAATCCATGGAAGTCAAGGCTAGGCAAGGCAAAACCAGGCAAGGCAAATCCAGGCAAGGCAAGGCAAGGCAAATCCAAGTAAGACAAATACAGACAATGCAACTCAAAGCAAGGCCAATCCAGGTCAGGCAAATCCAGACAAGGCAAATCCAGGTAAGGCCTGCAAGGCAAGGGAAATCCAGTCAAGGAAAATGCAGGCAAGGAAAAGCAATGCAAATCTCGGCAAGGCAATACAAGGCAAGACATGACTAACCCAGTCAAGAAAATGCAAGAAAGGCAAATCCCAGCAAGGTAAGGCAAGGAAAGTAAAATCCACGCAAAGCCAATCAAGGCAACGCAAGACAAGGGAAATCCAGGCAAGTCAAGGCAAATCCAAACAAGGCAAGTCCAGAAAAGTCAAGGGAAGGTAAAACCAGGCAACGCAAATCCAGGCAAGGTAAGACAAATCCAGGCAAGGTACATCCAGGAAAGGCAAGGCAAGAAAAATCCAGGGAAGGCAAATCCAGGCATGGAAAGACCAGGATAAAAAAATTCAGGCAAAGGCAATCCAGGCAACGCAAGGCAAGGCAAATCCAGGCAAAACAAATCCAGGCAATGCAAGAAAAGGCAAATAAAATCCAGGCACATATCCAGGCACAAGTACTGGCAAGGCAAAGTAAGGCAATGAAATCTAGTCAAGGCAAATCCAGGCAAGGCAAGATATGGAAAGGCAAATCTAAGCAAGACAAATCCAGGCAAGAAAAGGAAAGGCAAAAAAAATCTAAGCCGGCCGGGCGCGGTGGCTCAAGCCTGTAATCCCAGCACTTTGGGAGGCCGAGGCGGGTGGATCACGAGGTCATGAGATCGAGACCATCCTGGTCAAAATGGTGAAACCCCGTCTCTACTAAAGATACAAAAAATTAGCTGGGCATGGTGGCGTGTGCCTGTAATCCCAGCTACTTGGGAGGCTGAGGCAGGAGAATTGC
>JAPYYA010000540.1:0-45949 GCA_028533165.1 Leontopithecus rosalia | reverse complement strand
TCTAAGCAAGGCAAATCCAGGCCAGGCAAAACCAGGCGAGAAAAATCCAGGCAAGGCAAATCCAGGCAAGGCAAGGAAAGGCAAATCAATGCAAGACAAATACAGGCATGGCAAATCCAGGCAAGGCAAGGCAAAACAAGGCAAATCCAAGCAAAGCAAATCAAGGTAATGCAATGCAAAACAAATCAAATCCAGGCAAAACAAATCCAGGAAAGACAAGGTAAGGCAATGAAATCCAGAAAATGCAAGTCCTGGGAAGGATTGTAAGGCAAGGCAAATCCAGGCAAAACAAAATCCAGCTAGGCAAGGCAAGTTAAGGAAAATCCAGGCAAGGCAAATCCAGTCAAGGCAAGGCAAGGCAAGGCAAGGCAAGGCAAATCCAGGCAATGCAAAACAAGGCAAATCAAATCCAGAAACAACAAATCCAGGCAAGGCCAGGCAAGACAATGAAATCTAGGCAATGCAAATCCAGACAAGTCAAGGAAAGGCAAGGCAAATCCAGGCAAGGCAAGGCAAGGAAACTCCAGGCAAAAAGAATCCTGGCAACATACAGCAAGACAAATCCAGGAAAGGTAATCAAGGCAAATGCAGGTAAGACAAATATAAGCATGTCAGGTTTAGGCAAATCCATGTAAGGCAAATCAAGGCAAGGCAAGGCAAGTTCAGGCAAAGCAAATCTAGGCAAGACAAGACAAGGCAAGAAAAATCCAGGCAAGGCAAATCCAGGTAAGGCAAGGCAAGGCTAATCCAGTCAAGAAAATGCAAGGCAATGCAAATCCAGGCAAGGCAAGGCAATGCAAGGAAAGAAAAATTCAGGCAAAGAAAATTCAAGCAATGCAAGGCAAGGCAAATCCAGGTAAGGCACGGAAATTCCAGATAAGGCAAGTCCAGGAAAGTCAAGGGAAGGCAAAACCAGAAAAGGAAAATCCAGGAAAGGCAAGGGAAGGCAAATCCAGGCAAGGCACATCCAGGAAAGGCAAGGCAAGACAAGTCAAATCCAGGCAAGACAAATCCAAATAAGGAAAGGCAAGGAAGAGAAATCCTGGCAATACAAAACCAGGCAATGCAAGGCAATGTAATTCAAATCCCAGCACAAATCCAGGCAAGGAAAGGCATGGCAATGAAATCTAGTCAAGGCAAATCCAGGAAAGGCAAGGTAAGGGAAGGAAAATTCAGTCAAGGCAAATCAAGGCAAAACAAATCCAGGCAATGCAAGGAAAGGAAAATCAAATCCCGGCACAATTCCAGGCAAGACAAGGCAAGGCAAAGCAATGAAATCCAGTCAAGGCAAATATACGCAAAACAAGGTAAGAAAAGACAAATCCAGGCAAGGCAAATCCAGGCAAGGCAAGGCAAGGCAAAAATAATCCAGGAAAGTCAAATCCCAACAAGGCAAAACCAGGCAAAGAAAATCCAGGCAAGGCAACTCCAGGCAACTCCAGGCAAGGAAAGGCAAATCAATGCAAGGTACGTCAATGCAAGGTAAATACAAGCAATGCAAGCAGGGCAAGACCAATCCAGGACGGACAAATTCAGGCAAAGCAAGAAAAACAATTCGAATCCATGTAAAACAAATCCAGGCAACACAGGGTGCAGCGTTTGCTCCAAAGGCTTGAGACAGCTAGCGTGATTCACCATATTTTTGGCTGCTGGAACTATCTGCATTCTCCTCTCTCGAGGTCGAGATCAGAGAAAGTTCGCAGGCTGAGTCACTGAGGAAAAAACAGAATGCAAAGCAAAAATCTGCAGTTTGTGAGGACATTGTACTGTCTGCTTTCATGTCCCTTTCAGTCTCTGTGTAAACAATAAACTCGCCGCAATTGAGATGCCCGAGAGGGGCAGAGACCCCTGCCCATATTTTCCTGGAAGCTAAGCCTTTGATTTTCCTCCTGATGAAAAACAGGATTAACAAGCCACCTTAAGGGCATCATTGTCTGCTTGTGCTGTGTGTCTTTAAAAAACATAAACTGCTCTACAAGATGTTATCACAATCCCCTTTACCTTCTGAGCTGTTTTCACAAGCTCCTGAGAACTATTTTTTTGGAGTTCCTATTTCCTTTCTGTTTACCATTTTCTTTTACTGAGATAAAGTAAATATAACAAGAAAAAAAGTATAAAAGCTGTTACCCACAAGAATAAATTTGCTGCGTTTTGACCATAAGTCACGCAGACCTCCAGACTCCGCTTTCCTTTTTTCTTTTACTTCCGCACACTCTCTCCCTCAGGTTGAACGAGACATCTACGTTGGCGGTCTCAGGGATTCCTGCAGGTCGGTAGCCCCCCGGCAGACGTGCCAGACCTCAACATCTGGCGCCCAGGACAGGGACCTGACTACGAGAGGTACAGTGACTCACCCCAAAATCAAAAGAGGCAAGGTAAGGCCGCGGTTCTTGTAGGTCTGAACTCAAAATTCATCTGGAGTAAAAAATGGGGCAATGTGAGTCCAGAAATCAGTCTATGTTCAGAATGTTATTGCATCAAATGCTAAGAAATATAGGTGCTAATGTAAAAATGAAACATGTTTCAAGGTTTTTAGAGATTGTTTATGAATTGTGCCCATGGGTCCCTGAGGAGGGATCGTTAGATGAATCTACCTGGAGTAAAATAGGAACTAAGATTGAGGAATACGCTGCCACTCATCAATCTTCCCTGCAGGCAGAACTGTTACTTTCGGTTTGGTCGCAGCTGTGCCACATTGTCTGCCTGCCTTCCTGCAATGCTGACACTCACTGCTGCCCTGCTGCTTCCCTTGCTTCTAATCCCCCTTCCTCTTACAAATCTAACCCTGATGATGGAGGGGGAGGCTGTAATTTACCACCTTGTAACCCTCTAAATGAGCCCGATTCTTCCCTCAGAGTCGGACCTGGAGCCAGAAATGGAGGAGCTCGGGATGAAGGGATTGGAACCGGAGTAAAAAACAGCGTTTTGGAGAATGTGCAGGTATGTGCTTTGGCTGCTCTCTTAACCCTCTCCCCAGAGCAGTTTTCCAAGCTCCTGGCTTTGCTTTCCAAACCTCCTCAGGCTTTTCCTGTAGTTACTAAACTTTCCTCTAAGCCTGTGGTGCGCTCTACTCTGCAAGTACCTATTCTTGCAACCAATTATGCCTTTGAATCTATGAAACAGGGATTTCCCGATTCTGGCCTCCACCTCGTCTGCCCCCTTGTAGAAGTGACCAATCAAAACGGCAAGATTGTTTGCCACTATGAACCTATTCTGCCAAAATTCATGAAAGATTTCAAGGAGGCAGTGAGTAATTACAAACCTACTGCACCTTATACTCTCTCTTTACTTGAAAATTTTGGTACTCAGGCTATGACCCCTGCAGACTGGCATTGCATTGCCAATGCCTGCCTTTCAGGCAGTGACTACTTATTGTGGAAAGCTTATTATGATGATGCCGCTTTCAATTTGGTGGAAAAGAATGAGAGACAAAGAGTGGGAGTTAATTTACAGATGTTGAAAGGTACAGATGATTATGAAGGTGTTCAGGCACAAATTGCCCTCCCAGAAGCAGCGTTTGGGCAAGTAAATGCTTTAGCCTTGGGTGTCTGGAGAAAGCTTCCCACTCATGGAGAATTTACTGATGAAATTACCAAAATTAAACAGGGAAATGAGGAACCTTACAAAAATTTTGTCTCTAGATTAATGCAGGCGGTCAAATGGCAATTTGGAGATAGCGAATCAGCTCAATTATTTACAAAACAATTGGCCTATGAAAATGCTAATACTACTTGCCAGTCCATTCTCCATCCATAGAGAAAAGCCTCCCTTGTGGAATACATTCCGCAATGTGCTGACATTGGGCCGGCCTATCAGCAAGGTTTAGCCATGGCCACAGTGCAAAAGGGACTTTCCGTGTCGGCCTTTTTAAGGCAGCAACAACAGCAAAATCGTAGGCCATCTGTGAAGTGCCATGGAAGGATGTACTAACAAATGAAATAGACCTGATCCAGTCCCCATATGGGGACGAGGACATGTTTGTGTTTTTTCTAGATCTGCTGAAAGTCCTCTGTAAGTCCCAGAATGGCTGGTGAAACATGGATCTCCTCTTAGAGAAAAAGCCCAAGACACTGATCCCTCGACTAAGACGACTGCGTTTGTCCCCTCCACTGCCACGTTATCGTCGAAGGAAATGTCAGCCTGCCCAGAACACACAGCATCTTCCCACTTGGGGTCAACTGAAGCGCCTTTGTACTGAAAAAGACCAACTTGTGGACTCTCAGGGTACCCCAAGAACTCCAGCTGTAATGTTCATAGCTATAGCTATAGCTATAAGTGAAATCAATGAACATTATTATATAACTTGCCCTAATTGTATTCTTACTAACTGTATTGATTCAACTGTTTTCCCAACTCCAGTTATTATGATAGTACATCAAACCCCTTACATTATGTTTCCTGTGAATATCTCAGGTCCTTGGTATGATGAAAATTAATACTCTCTGTTTTACAAAACCCAATCTCTGTTCCTTTGGCATCAAAAACGTTTCCTTGGTATGCTCATTGCTGGAATTATAGTCATTGTGTCTGTGATAGCTTCTACAGCTACAGCTGCTGTTAGTCTTTCAAAATCTGTTAATACTGCTGTATATGTGAACCACTTGGCAAAAAATATTTCTATTCCTATGGGATCTCAAGTGTCTATTGATGATAAATCAGAAGCTAAACTGAATGCCTCAGAACAAACTGTAACCATCTTAGGAGACAAAGTGTATAACTTACAAAATCGTCTTTCACTTAGATGTCATGCTCATTATAAATGTATTTGTGTTACCAGTGCTCCTTACAATAATTCCCAGTGGCAGTGGCCACTGATTAAGGCCCATTTACAGGGCATCTGGTCTCATAAAAATCTCCCTCTTGACATCTCACGTTTGCAGCAAGAAATTTCGGTCATTGACCTTTCTCGGTCACAATTATCTGATGATGACTTTATTGCTCACAGTTTTGTTGATGGCATGTCCTCTTGGGTATACAGTTTCATATTCCCTCTTTTTCATCACTGCTTGCCATTGCTACTTGTGTTCTTATATTGCTAATGTGCCTGCCATGTGTCTTTCATCTCATATTCTCCACCCTCCGAGAAATGCAACTGAAGGTGTTTGCCTTTTATTTTCAAAATAAAAAACGGGGAGATGCAGCGTTCATGCCAAAGGCTTGAGACAGCTAGCGTGACTCGCCATATTTTTGGCTGCTGGAACTATCTGCATTCTCCTCTCTTGAGGTCGAGATCAGAGAAAGTTCGCAGGCTGAGTCACTGAGGAAAAAACAGAATGCAAAGCAAAGGTCTGCGGTGTGTGAGGACATTGTGCTGTCTGCTTTCATGTCCCCTTCAGTCTCTGTGTAAGCAATAAACTTGCCACAATTGAGATGCCTGAGAGGGAAAGAGACCCCTGCCCATATTTTCCTGGGAGCTAAGCCTTTGATTTTCCTCCTGATGAAAAACAGGATTAACAAGCCACCTTAAGGGCATCATTGTCTGCTTGCGCTGTGTGTCTTTGAAAAACACAAACTGCTTTACAAGATGTTATCACAATCCCCTTTAACTACTTTGCGAGCTGTTTTCACAAGCTCCTGAGAACTATTTTTTTGGAGTTCCTATTTCCTTTCTTTTTACCATTTCCTTTTGCTGAGATAAAGTAAATGTAACAAGAAAAAAGGTATAAAAGCTGTTACCCACAAGAATAAATTTGCTGCGTTTTGACCATAAGTCACGCAGACCTTCAGATTCTGCTTTCCCTTTTTCTTTTACTTCCACACACTCTCTCCCTCAGGTTGAATGAGACATCTACATTGGCAGTCTCGGGGACTCCCGCAGGTCGGTAGTCCCCCAGCAGACATGCTGGACCTCAACAGCAGGGCAAGGCAAACGAAATCCAGGCATAAAAGTTACAGGCAAGGCAAGGTAAGGCAATGAAATCCAGGCAATGCAAATTCAGGTAAAAATGGTAAGGCAAGGCAAATACATGCTAGGAAAATCCAGCAAGGTGAGGCAAGGCAAGGCAATGCAAATCCAGGCAAATCAAATACAAGCAATGCAAGGCAAAGCAAGGCCAATCCAGGCCAGGCAAATTGAGGCAGAACCAAGCAAGGCAAGGCAAATACACGCAAGGCAAATTTAGGCAAGGAAAAGCAAGGCAAGGCAAATTCAGGAAAGGCAAGGTAGGCAAGGCATATCCAGGCAAGGTAAAACAAGGCAAAGGAAGGCAAGGAAAGAAAAGGCAATTTTTAAAAAGGCAAATCTAGGCAAGGCAAGGAAAAGCCAGGCAAAGAAAATCCATACAAGGCAAAACAAAAAAAAAGCTAATCCAGACATGTCAAATCCAGGCAACACAAGGCAAGGCAAGGCAAAATCCAGGCAAAGCAAATCCAGGCAAGGCAAGGAAAATCCAAGCAAGACAAATCCAAGCAAGACAAACCCAAGCCAGGCAATTCAAAGCAAAGCCAATCCAGGCAACGCAAATCCAGACAAGGCAAATCCATGCAATTCAAGGCAAGTCAGGGCAAATCTAGGCAAGGCAAGGCAGGGAAAACCCAGGCAAAATGAATCCAGAAAAGACAAAGAAAAATAAATCCAGTCAAGGCAAGGCAAGGTCAATCCAGGAGAGACAAATTTAGGCAACGCTAGTTTAGGCAAATTTATGTAAGGCAAATCAAGGCAAGGCTAGACAATGCAAATCCAGGCAAGGCAAATTCAGGCAAAACAAGACAAGGCAAGGCAAATCCAGGGAAGAAAAGGCAAGGCAAATCTCGGCAAGGCAATGCATGGCAAGGCATGGCTACTCCAATCAAGAAAATACAAGACAAGGCAAATCCAGAGAAGGCAACTCCAGGCAAGGCAAATCCAGGGAAGGCAAGGCAAGGCAAAACTCCGCAAAGCAATACAAGGCCAGGCATGGCTAATCTAGTTAAAAAATGCAAGGCAAGGCAAATCTAGGCAAGGCAAAACAAGCAAAGCAAGAAAAGAAAAATCCAGGCAAAGCATATCCAGGCAACGCAAGGCAAGGCAAATTCAGGCAAGGAAAGGCAAATCCAAACAAGGTAAGTACAGGAAAGTCAAGGGAAGGCAAAACCAGGAAACACAAATCCAGGCGAGGCATGTCAAGGCAAATCCAGGAAAGGCATATCCAGAAAAGGCAAGGCAAGGCAAATCCACGCAAGGTAGATCCAGGTAAGGCAAGGCAAATTCTGGCAAAACAAATGCAGGCAACACAAGGCAAGGCAAATGAAATCCAGGCACAAACACAGGAAAGGCAAGGAAAGGCAGTGAAAGCCAGTCAAGGCAAATCCAGGCAAGGCAAATCTAGGCAAGGCAAGGCAAGAAAAAAATTCAGGCAAGGCAAAGAAACGCAAGGAAAATCTAGGCAAGGCAAGGTAAGGCAAGGCATATCAATGCAAGGCAAGGCAAACAAGGCCAATCCATGCCAGACAAATCCAGGCAAGGCAAGACAAAACAAGGCAAATCCAGGAAAGGCAAGGAAAGAAAAGCCAAATCTAGGCAAGGCAAATCCAGGCAAGGAAAGTCAAGGCAAGGCAAATTCAGGCAAGGCAAATCCAGGTAAGCCAAGGCAAAGGAAGGCAAATCCAGGCAAAACAAATCCAGGCAACGCAAAGCAAGGCAAATCAAATCCAGGCACAACAAATACAGGTAAGGCCAGGCAAGGCAATGAAATCCAAGCAAGGCAAATACAGGCAGTCAAGGAAAGGAAAGGCAAATCCAGGCATGGAAAATCCAGGCAAGAAATAAAAAGGCAAGGCATATCCAGGCAAGGAAAATCCAGGCAAGGCAAAAAAAGGAAAGGAAAATCAAGGCATGGCAAATCCAGAAAAACAAAACCAGGCAAGGAAAATTTAGGCAAGCAAATCCAGGCAAGGCAAGACATGGCAAGGAAAATCCAGGCAAGGCAAATCCATTCAAGGAAAGGCAAAGCAAGATTAATCCAGGCCAGGTAAATCCAGGCAAGGCAAAGCAAGGCAAGGCAAGACAAATCCAGGCAAGGCAAGGAAAGGCAAATCCAGGAAAGACAAATATAGGCAAGCCAGGTTTAGGCAAATTTATGTAAGTCAAATCAAGGCAAGGAAAGGAAAGACAAAAAAAATTCAGGCAAGACAAGACAAAGCAAGGCAAATCCAGGCGAGAGAAGGCAAAACAAGGCAAGGCTAATCCAGTCAATAAAATGCAAGGCGAGGCAAATCCAGGCAAAACAAGGCAAGGAAAGAAAAATTAAGGCAAAGCAAATCCAGACAATGCCAATCAAGGCAAGTCCAGGCAAGGCAAGGAAAATCCAGAAAAGGCAATTCCAGGAAAGGAAAGGGAAGGCAAAACCAGGAAACAAAAATCCAGGAATCGCAAGGCAAGGCAAATTCAGGCAAGCCACATTCAGGAAAGACAAGGCAAGGCAAGGCAAATTAAGACAAGGCAAATCCAGGCAAGGCAAGGCAATGCAAGAAAAATCCAGGCAAGGAAAATCCAGGTAAGTCAAGGCAAGGAAAGGCAATTCCTGGCAATACAAATCCAGGCAATGAAAGGCAAGGCAAATCAAACCCTGGCACAATGGCACAAATGCAGGCAAGGCAAGGCAAGGCAAATTCAGGCAAGGTAAGGTAAGAAAAAGCAAATCCAGGCAAGGCAGGGAAAGGCAAAAAAAATCCAGGCAAGGCAAATCCAGGCAAGGCAAAACCAGGTAAGGAAAATCCAAGCAAGCAATTTCGGGCAAGGTTAATCAATGCAAAACAAATAAAGGCAAGGAAAGGCAAAGCAAGGCCATTCATGCCAGGCAAATCAAAGCAAGGCAAGGAAAAACAAGGCAAATCCATGCAAAACAAATTTAGGCAACAGAAGGCAAGCCAAATCAAATCCAGGCACAATAAATCCAGGCAAGACAGGGTAAGGCAATAAAATTCAGGAAATGCAAATAAAGGCAAGGATGGTAAGGCAAGAAAAATCCAGGCAAGGCAAATGGCGAGGCGGGGCGGGGCAAGGCGGGGCAAGGCGGGGCAAGGCGGGGCAAGGCGGGGCAAGGCAGGGCAAGGCAAGGCAAGGCAAGGCAAGGCAAGGCAAGGCAAGGCAAGGCAAGGCAAGGCAAATCCAGGTAAGAAACGTCCATGCAAGGCAAGGCAAACAAAAGCTAATCCAGGCATGTAAAATACAGGCAAGACAAGGCAACGAAAGGCAAAACTAGGCAACGCAAGCAAGGCAACATAAGGCAAATGCCAGCAACAAAAATCCATTCAAGGCAATTTAAAGCAAGGCCAATCCAGACCAGACATATCCAGGCAAGGCAAGGCAAGGTAAGGCAAATCCATACAAAGCAAATACAGGCAAGAAAAGGCAAGGCAAATCTCGGCAAGGCAGTACAAGGCAAGGCAGGGCTAATCAAGTCAAGAAAATGAAATGCAAGGCAAATAAAGGCAAGGCAAATAAAGGCAAGGCAAATCCAGGCAAGGCAAATCCATGCAAGGAAAGAAAAATCCAGGCAAAGCAAATTTAGGCAACGCAAGGAGAGGCTAATCCAGGCAAGGGAAATCCAGAAAAGGCAAGGCAAATCCAGACAAGGCTAGTCCAGAAAACTCAAGAGAAAGCAAAACCAGGCAACGCAAATCCAGTCAAGGCAAGGCAAGGCAAATCCAGGCAATGAAAATTCAGGCAAAGCAAGGTAAGGTAAAGCAAATCCAGGCAAGGCAAATCCAGGTAAGGCAAGGTAAGGCAAGGCAAATCCAGGCAAAAGAAATCCAGACAATGCAAGGCAACACAAATCAAATCCAGGCACAAATTCAGGCAAGGCAAGGCAGTGAAATCCAGTCACAGCAAATCCAGGCAAAGCAAATCCAGGGAAGGCAAAGCAAATCCAGGGAAGGCAAAGCAAGGCAAAATAAATCCAGGCAAGGCAAATTTAGGCAAGGCAAAACCCGGCAAAAAAAATCCAGGAAAGGAAAATCCAGGCAAGGCAAGGCAAAAAAGGCAAATCTATGCAAGGCAAATACAGGCAAGGCAAGGCAAAGTAAGACCAATCCAGGTCAGGCAAATCCAGGCAAGGCAAGGCAAAACAAGGCAAATTGAGGCAAAACAAATCCAGGCAGAAAACCAGGTAAGGCAAGGGAAGGCAATAAAATCCAGTTAAGGCAAACACAGGCAAGGCAAGGTAAGGAAAAGCAAATCCAGGCTAGTCAAATCCAGGAAAAACAAGGCAAGGCAAAAAAAATCCAAGCAAGGGAAGTCCAGGCCAGTCATAAGCAGGCAAGGCAAATTCAGGCCAAGCCAATCCAGGCAAAGCAAGGCAAGGCAAGGCAAGGCATGGCACGGCAAGAAAAATCCATGCAAGGCAAATACAGGCAAGGGAAAGCAAGGCAAGGCAAATTCAGGTAAGACAAATCTAGGCAAGGAAAGTTTAGGCAAATTCATGTAAGGAAAATCAAGGCAGGGCAAGGCAAGACAAATCCAGGAAAGGCAAATCCAGGAATGAGAAGAAAAGGCAAGGCAAATCCAGGCAACGCAAGGCAAGACAAAGCAAATCTCTGCAAGGCAAGGCTAATCCAGTCAAGAAAATGTAAGGAAAGTCAAATCCAGGAAAGGCAAATCCAGGCAATGAAAGGCAAGGCAAATGAAATACAGGTAACACAAATCCAGGCAAGGCAAGGCGAGGCAACACCAGGCTAAATGAATCCAGGCAACATAAGGCCAAACAAATCCAGGTAAGGCAAGGCAAGGCAAATCCAGGGATCAAACATTTAGGCAAGGCAAGTTTAGACATATCAATGTAAGGCAAATTAAGGCAAGAAATGGCAAGGAAAATTTGGGCATGGCAAATCCAGCCAAGACAAGACAAGGAAGACAAATCTAGGCAACGAAAATCCAGGCAAGGCAAGGCAAAGTAGTCAAGGCTAATCCAGTCAAGAAAATGCAAGGCAAGGCAAATACAGGCAAGGAAAGGCAAGAAAAGAGTAGTCCAGGCAAAGCAAATCCAGGCAACGCAAGGCAAGGTAAATCCAGGCAAGCAAATTCAGGCAAAGCAAGGCAAATCCAGACAAGGCGAGTCAAGGAAAGTCAAGGGAAGGCAAAACCAGGCAAGGCAAATCCAGATAAGGCAAGGCAGGGCAAATCCACGTGAGGAACATCCAGTAAAGGCAAGGCTAGAAAAGGCAAATCCAGATAAGGCAAATTCAGGCAAGGAAAGTCATGGCAAGGAAAATCCAGGTAAGGCAAGGCAAGGCAAGGCAAGGCAAGACAAGGCAAAAAATCCAGGCAAGGCAAATCCAGAAAAGGCAAGGGAAGGCAAAAACATCCAGGCAAGGCAAATCCAGGTAAGGCAAGGCAAGGGAAGGAAAGGGAAGGCAAAAAAAAATCCAGAAAAGGCAAGGCAAGGCAAGGCTAATCAATGCAAGGCCAATACAGGCAAGACCAGGCAAAGCAAGATTAATTCAGGCCAGGCAATTCCAGGCAAGGCAAAGCAAAACAAGGCAAACCCAGGCAACACAAGGCAAGGCAAATCAAATTTAATCCAAACAAGGCAAGATAAGGCAATGAAATTCAGGCAATGCAAATCCAGGCAATGATGGTAAGGCATGGCAATTCCAGGCAAAGAAAATAGAGCAAGGCAAGGCAAGGCAAGGAAAATTCAGGCAAGGCAAATTTAGGCAAGGAAAAGCAAGGCAAAGCAAATCCAGAGAAGGCAAGGTAAGGCAAGGTAAATACAGGCAAGGTAAAACCAGGCACGAAAAGGCAAGACAAGTCAAGGCAATTCCAGAGAAGGCAAATACAGCCAAGGAAAGGCTAGGCAAGGCAAATCCAGGCCAAAAACATCCATGAAAAGCAAGGCAAGGAAAAGCTAATAAGGGCATGACAAATACAGGCAAGACAAGGCAAGGCAAGACAAAAGCAGGCTAGGCAAATCCAGTCAAGGCAAGGCAAGGCAAATTCAAAAAACACAAATCCAGGCAAGGCAATTCAAAGCAAGTTCTATGCAGGCCACGGAAATCCAGGCATGGTAAATCCAGGCAACTCAAGGCAAATCCAGGCAAGACAAAACCAGACATGGCAAATTCAGTCCAGGCAAATCCAGACAAAGCAAGGCAAGACACGGCAAGGCAAGGCAAAAAACATCCAGGCAAGGCAAATCCAGGCAAAGCAAAGCCAGGCAAAAGGAATCCAAGAAAGCAAATCCTAGCAAGGCAAGGCAAGGCAAGGCTAATCAATGCAAAACAAATGCAGGCAATGGAAGGCAAAGCAAGGTCAATCCAGGCCAGTCAAATCCAGGCAAAGCAAGCAAAACCAGGCAAAACAAATTTAGGCAACAGAAGGCAAGGCAAATCACATCCAAGCACAACAAATCCAGGCAAGGCAAGGTAAGGCAATGAAATCCAGGGAATGCAAATCCAGGAAAGGATGATAAGGCAAGTCAAATACAAGCAAGGCAAATCCAGCAAGGGAGAACAAAGCAAGGCAAATCCAGGCAAGAAAAATCCATGCAAGGCAAGGCAAACAAAAGGTAATCCAGGCATGTAAAATACAGACATGACAAAGCAAGGCAAAACAGAACCAGGTGAGGCAAATCCAGGAAAGGCAAGGTAAGGCAAGGCAAATCCCAGAGACACAAATCCAGGCAAGGCAATTCAAAGCAAGGCCAATCCAGGCCAGGCAAATCCAGGCAAGGCAAGGCAAGACAAGGCAAATCCATGCAAGGCAAATACAGGAAAGGCAAGGCAAGGCAAGGCTAATCCAGTCAAGAAAATGCTAGGCAAGGCAAATAAAGGCAAGGGAAATCCAGGCAAGGCAAATCCATGCACCAAAAGAAAAATCCAGAAAAAGAAAATCCAGTCAACGCAATGCAAGGCAAATCCAGGCAAGGCAAATCCAGAAAGGCAAGGCGAATCCAGACAAGGATAGTCCAGAAAACTCAAGAGAAAGCAAAACCAGGCAACACAAATCCAGTCAAGGCAAGGCAAGGCAAATCCAGGCAAGGCACATCTAGGAAAAGCAAGGCAAGGCAAAACAAATTCAGACAAGGCAAATCCAGGCAAATCAAGGCAAAACAAGGCAAATCCAGGCAAGTCAAATCCAGATAAGGCAAGGCAAGGAACGGCATACCGTGGCAAAACAAATTAAGGAAATTCAAGGCACAAGAAGGCAAATACAGACATGGCAAGGCAAGGCAAATCCACACAAGACAAATCTAGGCAAGGAACATTTAGGCGAATCCATGTGAGGCAAATCAAGGCAAGGCAAGGCAAGCTAATCCGGGCAATGCAAATCCAGGCAAGACAAGAAAAAGCAAGGCAAAAACAGGCAAGGCAAGGCAAGGTAATGCAAGGCTATATTAGTCAAGAAAATGCAAAGCAAGGCAAATCCAGGAAAGGTCAGGCAAAAAGAAAAATCCAGGCAAAGCGAATTCAAGCAATGCAAGGCAAGACAAATTTAGGCAAGCCAAATCCAGGCAAGGCAAGGCAAATCCAGACAAGGCAAGTCAAGAAAAGTCAAGGGAAGGCAAAACCAGGCAAGGCAAGGAAAGGCAAATCCAGGCAAGGCACATCCAGGAAAGGCAAGGCAAGGCAAAGCAAATCCAGGCAAGGCAAATCAAGGCAAGGCAAGGCAGGAAAAGGAAAATTCAGGTAAGGAAAATCTAGGTAAGGCAAGGCAAGAAAAGGCATATCCTGGCAAAACAAATCCAGACAATGCAAGGCAAGGCAAATCAAGTCCAGGCACAAATCCAGCGAAGGCAAGGCAGGGCAATGAAATCCAGTCAAGGGAAATCCAGGCAAGGCAAGGTAAGAAAAGGGAAATCCAGGCAAGGCAAGGCAAGGCAAAAAAAAATCTGGGCAAGGCAAATCCAGGCAAGCTAAAAGCAGGCAAGGAACATCCAGGCAAGCAATTCCAGGCAAGGCAAGGCTAATAAATGTAAGGCAAATACAGGCAAGGCAAGGCAGAGCAAGGCCTATCCAGGCCAGGCAAATCCAAGAAAGGCAAGGCAAAACAAGGCAAATTTAGGCAACGCAAGGCAAAGCAAATGAAATCCAGGCACAACAAATCTAGGCAAGGCAAGGTAAAGCAATGAAATCCAGGAAAGGATGGTAATGTAAGGCAAATCCACACAAGGAAAATCCAGAAAGGCAAGGGAAGCCAAGGAAAATCCAGGTAAGGCAAATCCAGGCAAGGCAAAACAAGGCAAGGCAAATCCAGGCAAGATATATACAATCAAGGCAAGGCAAACCAAGGCCAATCCAGGCCAGGTAAATAGAGGCAAGGCAAAGCAAGGCAAGGCAAATCCAGGCAATGCAAATAGAAGCAAGGCAAGGCAAAGCAAGACCAATTCAGGCCAGAAAAACCCAGTCAAAGCAAAGCAAGGGAAGAGAAATTTAGGCAAGGCAAATTTAGGCAAGGAAAAGCAAGGCAAGGAAAATCCAGGCAAGGGAAGGTAAGGCAAGGCAAATCCAGGCAAGGTAAAATGAGGCAAGTGTAGGCAAGGCAAGGCAAGGCAAGGTAAAACAGGGAAGGCAAATACAGCCAAGGAAAGCAAGGCAAGGAAAATCCAGGCAAAGAAAATTCAGGCAAGGAAAATCCAGGCAGACAAGGCAAGAAAAAGCTAATCTAGGCATGTCAAATACAGGCAAGACAAGGCAAGGCAAGGCAAAACCAGGCAAGGCAAATCAAGGCAAGGCAAGGCAAATCCAAGCAAAATAAATCCAGGAAAGGCAATTCAAAGCAAGGCCAATCTAGACCACGCAAATCCATGCAAGGCAAATCCAGGAAACTCAAGGCAAATCCAGGCTAGTCTAGGCAAGGCAAATCCAGGCAAGTCTAGGCAAGGCAAATCCAGGCAAAACGAATCCAGGCAAGACAAGGCAAGACAAATCCAGGCAAGGCAAGGCAGGGTCAAATACAGGTAAGGCAAATCCAAGCAAGGCAAGGCAAGGCAAGAAAAATCCAGGCAAGTAAAATCCATGCAAGGTAAGGCAAGAAAAATCTAATCTATGCACGTCAAATCCAGGCAAAACAAGGCAAGGAAAAGGAAAAACAGGCAAGGCAAACAAAGGCAAAGCAAGGCAAGGCAAGGTAAATCTAGGCAAGACAAATCCAAGCAAGGCATTTTAAAGCAAGGCCAATCCAGGTCAGGCAAATCCAGGCAAGGCAAGGCAAGATAAAGCAAATTCATGAAAAGCAAATACAGCCAAGGTAAGGCAAGGCAAATCTTGGCAAGGCAATGCAAGACATGACAGGGCTAATCCAGACAACAAAATGCAAGGCAAGGCAAATAAAAGCAAGGCAAATTCAGGCAAGGCAAATCCATGCAAGGAAAGAAAATTCCAGGCCAAGCAAATCCAGGCAAAACAAGGCAAGGCAAATAAAGGCAAGGCAAATCCAGTCAAGGCTAGTCTAGGAAACACAAGAGAAAGCAAAACCAGGCAATGCAAATCCAGGCAAGGCAAGGCAAGGCAAATCCAGGCAAAGCACATCCAAAAAAAGCAAGACAAGGCAACACAAATCCAGGCAAGGCAAGGCAAAGCAAGTCAAGGCAAATCCAGGCAAGGCAAATCCAGGTAAGGCAAGGTAAGGCAAGGCAAATCCAGGCAAAACAAATTCAGGCAATGCAAGGCAAGACAAATCAAATCCACGCACAAATCCAGGACAGGCAAAACAAGGAAGTGAAATTCCATCAAGGCAAATCCAGTCAAGGCAAGGCAAGGACAGGCAAATCCAGGCAAGAACAGGCAAGAGAAAATAAATCCAGGCAAAGCAAATCCAGGCAAACTAAAACCAGGCACGAAAAATCCAGGCAAGCAAATCCAGGCAAGGCAAGGCAAGGCAAGGCAAAGAAAATTCAGGCAAGGCAAATCAAGGCAAGGCAAGGCAGGAAAAGGCAAATTCCGGTAAGGAAAATCCAGGTAAGGCAAGGCAAGGAAAGGCCTATTCTGGCAAAACAAATACAGATAATGCAAGAAAGGCAAATCAAATCCAGGTACAAATGCAGGGAAGGCAAGGGAAGGCAATGAAATCCAGTCAAGGAAAACCCAGGCAAGGCAAGGTAAGAAAAGGCAAATCCAGGTAAGGCAAATCCAGACAAGGCAAGGCAAGGCAAAAAATATCCAGGCAAGACAAATCCAAGCAAGCTAAAACCTGGCAAGGAAAATCCAGGCAAGCAAACCCAGGCAAGGCAAGGCTAATAAATGCAATGCAAATACAGGCAAGGCAAGGCAAGGCAAAGCAAGGCCAATCCAGGGAAGGCAAATCCAGGAAAGGCAAGGCAAAACAAGGCAGATCAAGGCAACACAAGGCAAGGCAAATCAAATCCAGGCACAACAAATCCAGGCAAGGCAAGGTAAGGCAATGAAATCCAGGCAGTGCAAATCCAGGCAAGGATGGTAAGGCAAAGCAAATCCAGACAAGGCAAATCCAGCAAGGCAAGGAAAGGCAAGGAAAATCCAGGCCAGGCAAATCCAAACAAGGCAAAACAAGGCAAATCTAAGCAAGGCAAGGCAAGGCAAGTCACGGCAAATCCAGGCAAGGCAAATACAATCAAGGCAAGGCAAAGCAAGGCCAATCCAGGCCAGGCAAATCCAGGTAAGGCAAAGCAATGCAAGAAAACCCAGGAAAGGCAAGGTAAGGCAAGGCAAATTCAGGCAAGATAATAAAAGAGAAAAAAGGCAAGGCAATGCAAGGCAATTCCAGGCAAGACACATCCAAGAAAGGCAAGGCAAGGCAAATTCAGGCAAGAAAATTCCATGCAAGCCAAGCCAAGGCAAACCTAATCCAGACATGTCAAATTCAGGCAAGATGAAGCAACGCAAGGCAAATCCAGGCAAGGAAAATTCATGCAAGTGAACCAAGGAAACGCTAATCCAGGCAAGTCAAATCCAGGTAAGGCAAGGCAAATCAAGGCAAGGAAAATCCAGGTAAGGCAAATTTAGGCAAGGAAAAGCAAGGCAAGGCAAATCCAGGAAAAGCAAGGTAAGGTAAGGCAAATCCAGGCATGGAAAAACGAGGCATGGGAAGGCAAGGCAAGGCAATTCCAGGGAAGGCAAATCCAGCCTAGGAAAGGCAAGACAAGGTAAATCTAGACAAGGAAAATCCATGCAAGGCAAGGCAAACAAAATCTAATCCAGGCATGTCAAATACAGGCAAGGCAAAACCTGGCGAGTCAAATACAGGCAAGGCAAGGCAAAGCAAATCCAAGCTACACAAGTCCACGCGAGGCAATTCAAAGCAAGGCCAATCCAGGCCAGGAAAATCCAGGAAGGCAACACAAGGCAAAGCACATCCAGGCAAGCCAATGCAAGGCAAATCCAGGTGAAACAAATCTAGGCAAGACAAGGCTAGACAAATCCAGGCAAGGCAAGGCAAAGCAAATTCATGTAAGGCAAATCTAGGCAAGGCAAGTGTAGGCAAATCCATGTAATGCAAATCAAGGCAAGGCAAGGCAAGGCAAATCTAGGCAAGGCAAGGCAAGAAAGGAAAAATTCATGCAAGGCAAATCCAGGCAAGGCAAGGCAAATACAGGAACATCAAGGCAACAAAAGGCAAATCCAGGAGAGAAAAGAAAAGACAAATCCAGGCTAGGGAAATCCAGGAACTGCAAGGGAAGGCAAGGCAAATTCAGATAAGGCAAATCCAGGCAAGGCAAAGCAAAACAAAGCACACCCAGGTAAGGCAAATCCATTTAAAACAAGGCAAGACAAGTCAAATCCAGGCAAGGAAAGACCAGGTAAGGCAAATCCAGGCAAGGAAAATCCAGACAAGGCAAGGAAAATCCAGGCAAGTCAAAGCAAGGCAAGGCAAGGCAAGGAAACTCGAGGCTAAACGAATCCAGGCAACATAAGGCAAGACAAATCCAGGCAAGGCAAGGCAAGGCAAATCAGGGAAAGCAAATCCAGGCAAGCAATTTTAGGAAAATTCATGTAAGACAAATTAAGGCAAGGCAAGGCAAGGCAAGGCAAATCCAGGCAAGACAAGACAAGGCAAGGAAAATCCAGGCAAGACAATGCAGGGTAAGGCAAGGCTAATCAAGTCATGAAAATGCAAGGGAGGCCAAATCCAGGCAAGGCAAAGCAAGGAAGGAAAAATCCAGTAAAGCAAATCCAGGCAAAGCAAGGCAAGGCAAATCCAGGCAAGGCAAATCCAGGCAAGGCAAGGCAAATCCAGGCAATTCAAGTCCAAGAATATCACGGGAAGGCAAAACCAGGCAATGCAAGTCAAGGCAAGGCAAGGCAAGGGAAATCCAGGCAAGGCACATCCAGAAAAGGCAAATCCAGGCAAGACACAGCAGGGCAAGGCAAACGCAGGCAAGACAAATCCAGGTAATGCAAGACAACCAAGGCAAATCCTGGCAATACAAATTCAGACAATGCAAGGCAAGGCAAATCAAGTCCAGGCAAAAATCCAGGCAAGGCAAAGCAAGGCAATGAAATCCAGTCAAGGCAAATCCAGGCCAGGCAAGGTAAGAAAAGGCAAATCCAGGCAAGCAAAAACAGTCAAGGCAAGGCAAGGCAAAAAAATCCAGGCAAAGCAAATCCAGGCAAGGCAAAAGCAGGCAAGAAAAATCCAAGCAAGAAAATCCAAGTAAAACAAGGCAAATCAATGCAAAACAAACACAGGCAATTAAAGTAAAAGCAAGGCCAATTTAGACCAGGCATATCCAGAGAAGGCAAAGGAAAGCAAGGTAAATCCAGGCAAGGCAAATTTAGGCAAGAAAAAGCAAAGCAAGGCAAGGCAAATGCAGGGAAGACAAGGTAAAGGAAGGCAAATCCAGGCAAGGTCAAAGGAGGCAAGGGAAGGCAAGGCAAGGCAAGCCAATTCCAGGGAAGGCAACTCCAGCCAAGGCAAGGCAAGGCAAGGCAAATCCAGGCAAAAAAAATCCATGCAAGGCAAGGCAAGGAAAAGCTAATCCAGGTATGTCAAATACAGGCAAGACAAGGCAATGCAAGGCAAAACCAGGCGAGGCAAATATAGGGAAGGCAAGGCAAGGCAAAGCAAATCCAGGCAAGAAAATTAAAAGCAAGGCCAATCCAGGCCAGGTAAATGCAGGCAAGGAAAATCCAGGCAACGTAAGGCAAATCCAGGCAAGGCAAGGCAAAGAAAGAAAAATCCAAGCAAGAAAAAATCCTGGCAAGGAAAGGCAATGAAGGGAAATCCAGGCAAGGCAATGGAAGGCAAGGCAAATCCAGGCAAAACAAATCCAGGCAATGCAAGGCAAGGCAAATCAAATCCAGGCAAAACAAATCCAGGTAAGAAAATGTAAGGCAGTGAAACGAAGGAAAGAGAAATCCAGGCAAGTCACGGTAAGGCAAGGCAAATCCAGGCAAGGCAAATACAAGCAAGGCAAGGCAAACCAAGGCCAATCCAAGCCAGGCGAATCCAGTCATGGCAAAGCAAGGCAAGGCAAATCCAGGCAAGGCAAATTTAGGCAAGGAAAAGAAGGCAAGGAGAATCCAGGCAAGGCAAGGTAAGGCAAGGGAATTCCAGGCAAGGTGAAATCAGGCAAGGAAGGGCAAGTCATGGGTTGGCAATTCCAGGGAAAGAAAATCCATCCAAGACAACGCAATGAAAAGCTAATCCAGGCATGTCAAATCCAGGCAAGGCAAGTAAAAACCAGGCAAGGCAAATCCAGGGAAGGCAAGGCAAGGTAAATCTAAGCAAGACAAATCCACGCAAGGAAATTCAAAGCAAGGCCAAACCAGCCCAGGCAAATCCAGGTAAGGCAAATTCAGGCAGGCAAGGCAAAGAAAGGGAAGGCAAATCCAGGGAAAATGAAACCAAGCAAAACAAGGCAAGACAAATTCAGGCCAGGCCAGGCAAGGCAAAGCCAGGTAAGACAAATCTAGGCAAGCCAAATTTAGGCAAATCAATGTAAGACAAATCAAGGCAAGGAAAGGCAAGGCAAATCAAGCCAAGGCAAATCCTGGCAAGACAAGGCAAGGCAAGACAAGGCAAGGCAAGGCAAATCCAGTCAAGGCAAATCCAAACAAGGCAGGGCAAGGCAAATCTCATCAAGGCAATGCAAGGCAAGGCATGGCTAATCCAGTCCAGAAAATGCAAGGCAAGGCAAATCCAGGCAAGACAAGGGAAAGAAAGAAAAATCCAGACAAAGCAAATCCAGGCAATGCAAGGCAAGGCAAATTCAGGCAAGGCAAATCCCGGCAAGTCAAGGTAAATCCACTCAAGGCAATTCCAGGGAAGTCAAAACCAGGCAACTCAAATCCAGCCAAGGCAAGGCAAGGCAAAGCAAATCTAGGCAAAGCAAATTTATATAAGGTAAGGCAACACAAGACAAATCCTGGCAACGCAAGGCAAGGCAAATAAAATCCAGGCAGAAATCCAGGCAAAGCAAGGTAAGGAAATGAAATCCAGTAAAGGTAAATCCAGACAAGGCAAGGTAGGAAAGGCAAATCCAGGCAGGCCAATCCAGGCAAGGCTAGGCAACTCAATGCAAGGCAAATATAGGTAAGGCAAGGCAAAGGAAGGCCAATCCAGGCCAGGCAAATCCAGGCAAGGCAAGGCAAAACAAAACAAATCCAGGCAAATCCAAACAATGCAAGTCAAGGCAAATCAAATCCAGGCACAAAAGTATAGGAAAGGCAAGGTAAGGCAATTAAATACAGGCAATGCAAATCCAGGAAAGGATTGTAAGGCAAAGAAAATCCAGGCAAGGAAAATCCAGCATTCAAGGCAAGGCAAGGAAAATTTAGACCAGGCAAATCCAGGCAAGGAAAGCCAATGAAAGGCAAATCCAGGCAAGGTAAAACCAGGCAAGGGAAGGCAAGGCAAGGCAAGGCAAGGCATTTTTGGGGAAGGCAAATCCAGCCAAAAAAAGGCAAGGCAAGGAAAATCCATGCAAAGAAAGGGAAACAAAAGCTAATCCAAGCATGCCAACTACAGGCATGACAAGGCAAGGCAAGGCAAAACCAGGCATGGAAAATCCAGACAAGGTAAGACAAGGCAAGGCAAATCCAAGCAACACAAATACATGCAAGGCAATTCAAAGCGAGGCCAATCCAGGCCAGGCAAATCCAGGAAAGACAAGGTAAGGCAAGTCAAGTCCAGGCAAAACAAATCTAGGCAAGAAAAGGCAATAAAAGGCAAATTCAGGCAAGGCTAATCCAGGTAAGGCAATGGAAGGCAAGGCAAATTCAGGCAAAATAATTCCAGGCAATGCAAGACAAGGAAAATCAAATCCAGGCAAAACAAATACAGGCAAGGCAAGGTAAGGCAATGAAATCCAGGAAAGGAAAATCCAGGCAAGGCAAGGAAAGGCGAGGCAAATCCAAGCAAGGAATAACCAGGCAAGTCAAGGCAAGGCAAAACCAGGCAATACAAATCCAGGCAAGGCAATTCAAAGCAAGGCCAATTGAGGCCAGGCAAATCCAAGCAAGGCAAAGCAAGGCAAGACAAATCAAGGAAAGGCAAATCCAGGCAGGGCAAATCCAGTCAAGACAAATCCAACCAAGTCAAGTCCACGAAAGAAAAGGGAAGGCAAAACGAAGCAATGGAAATCCAGGCAAGGCAAGGCAAATCCAGGCAAGACACTTCCAGGAAAGGCAAGGCAAGGCAAGGCAAATCCAGGCAAGAAAAATCCATGGAAGCCAAGACAAAAAAAAGCTAATCCAGGCCTGTCAAATCCAGGCAAGACAAGGCAAGGCAAGGCAATCCCAGGCAAGGAAAATCCAGGCAAGGCAATGGAAGGCAAGGCAAATCCAGGCAAAATAATTCCAAGCAACGCAACACAAGGCAAATGACATTCAGGCAAAACAAATCCAGGCAAGAAAAGGCAATGCAATGAAATCCAGGAAAGAAAAATCCAGGCAAGGCAAGGCAAATCCAGGAAACGCAAATCCAGGCAAGGCAAGGCAAATTCAGACAGGGCAAATCCAGACAAGTCAAGTCCACGAAAGACAAGGAAAGGCAAAATGATGCCATGGAAATCCAAACAAGGCAAGTTAATGTAAATCAAGGCAAGGCACATCCAGGAAATACAAGGCAAGGCAAAGCAAATTCAGGCAAGGAAAATCCATGCAAGCCAGGGCAAGGAAAAGCTAATCCTGGCAAGTCAAATCCAGGAAATACAAGGTAAGGCAAGGCAAATACAGGCAAGACAAATCCAGGCAAGGCAAATACAGTCAAGACAAATCCAGGCAAGGCAAGGCAATGCAAGGAAATTCAGGCAAGAAAAATCTAGGCATGGCAAGGCCAGGCAAGGCAAATCCAGGGAAGGCAAATCAAAGCAAGTCAAGGCAATGCAAATCCAAGCAAGGTAAGGCAAATACAGGAAAGGCAAATCATGGCAAGGCAAGGCAAGGCAAATCCAGGCAAGGCAACTCCAAGCAAGGCAAAGCAGGGCAGGTCAAATCCAGGCAAGGCGAATCCAGGTAAGGTAAGGCAAAGCAAGAAAAATCCAGGCAAAACAAATCCAGAAAATGCAAGGCAAGGCAAATAAAATCCAGGCACAAATCCAGAATAGGCAAGGCAAGGCAATGAAATCCATTCAAGGCAAATTCAGGCAAGGCAAGGTAATGAAAAGGAAATCCAGGCAAGGCAAGGCAAATCCAGCTAAGGCAATGGAAGGCAAGGCAAATCCACACAAAACAATTCCAGGAAATGCAAGACAGGGCAAACCAAAATCAGGCCAAACAAATAAAGGCAATGCAATGTAAGGCAATGAAATCCAGGAATGGAAAATCCAGGCAAGTCAAGGAAAGACAAGGCAAATACAGGCAAGGCACATCCAGGCAAGAAAAATCCGAGCAAGGCAAGACAAATCCGGGAAAAACAAATCCCGGCAAGGCAAGACAAGGCAAATCCAGAAAGGCAAGTAAAACAAATTCAAAGGAAGGCAAAAACAGAAAAAGCAAATCCAGGCAAGGCAAGGCAAGGCAAATCCAGGTAAGGCACATCCATAAAAGGCGAGGCTAGGCAAGGCAAATTCAGGCAAGGCAATTCACAGCAAGGCCAATTCAGGCTAGGTAAATTTAGGCAAGGCAAAGCAAGGCAAGACAAATTCAGGAAAGGCAAATTCCGGCATGCCAAGGCAAGGCAAATCCAGACAAGTCAAGTCCATGAAAGACAAGGGAAGGCTAATCGAGGCAATGGAAATCCAGGCAAGGCAAGGCAAGGCAAATCAAGGCAAGGCACATCCAGGAAAGGCAAGACAAGGCAAGGCAAATCCAGAAAAGGAAAATCCATGCAAGCCAAGGCAAGGCAACGCGAATTCAGGAAAGTCAAATCCAGGCAAGACAAGGTAAGGCAAGGCAAATCCAGGAAAGGCAAATCCAGGCAAGGCAAAGTAAGGCAAGTAAAATCTAGGCAATGAAAATCCAGGCAAGGCAAGGCAATGCAAGGCAAATCCAGGCAAGTAAAATCCAGGCAAGGCAATGCCAGGCAAGGCAAATCCAGGCAAAGCAAATCCAGGTAAGGCAAGGCAAGGCAAGGCAAGGCAAATTCAGGCAAGGAAAATCCAAGAAAAACAAGGCAAACCCAGGCAAGGCAACTTCAGGCAAGGCAAGGTAAGGCACAGCAAATCCAGGCAAGGTGAATCCAGGTAAACAAGGCAAGGCAAGAAAAATCCAGGCAAAACAAATCCAGAAAATGCAAGGCAAGGCAAATCAAATCCAGGCACTAATTCAGGGAAGGCAAGGCAAGGCAATAAAATCCAGTCAAGGCAAATCCAGGCAAGGCAAGGTAATGAAAGGAAAATCCAGGCAAAGCAAGGTAAGGCTAAAAATATCCAGGCAAGGGAAAACCAGTCAAGCCAAAACCAGGCTAGGAAAATCAAGGCAAGGCAAAATTAATCAATGCAAGGCAAATCCAGGCAAAACCAATCCAGGCAACGCAAGGCAAGGCAAATCAAATCCAGGCACCACAAATCTAGACAAGGCAAGTTAAGGTAATAAAATCCAGGCAATGCAAATCCAGGCAAGGATGATAAGGCAAAGCAAATCCAGGCAAAAAAAATCCAGCAAGGCAAGGCAAGGCAAGGCAAATCCAGGCAAGGTAAAACAAGGCAAAGAAAATTCACGCAAGAAAAATCCAGGCAAGGCAAGGCAAGCCAAATCCAGGCAAGGCAAATACAAGCAAGGCAAGGCAAAGCAAGGCCACTTCAGGCCATACAACTGCAGGCAAGGCAAAGCAAGGCAAGGCAAATTTAGGCAAAACAAATTTAGGCAAGGAAAAGCAAGGCAAGGCAAATCCAGGGAAGGAAAGGTAAGGCAAGGCAAATCCAGGCAAGGTAAAACCAGGTAAGGGAAGGCAAGACAAGGCAAGGCAACTCCAGGGAAGGCAAATCCAGCCAAAAAAAAGGCAAGGCAAGGAAAATTCATACAACACAAGGCAAAAAAAGCTAATCCAGGCATGGCAAATACAGTCAAGGAAAAGCAAGGCAAGACAAAACCAGGCGAGGCAAATCCAGGCAAGGCAAGGGAAGGCAGGGCAAATATAGCAACACACACCCAGGCAAGGAAATTCAAAGCAAGGCCAATCCAAGCCAGGCAAATTCAGGCAAGGCAAGGCAAGGCAAGGCAAATATAGCAACACAAATCCAAGCAAAGAAATTCAAAGCAAGGCCAATCCAGGCCAGGCAAATCCAGGCAAGGCAAGGTAAGGCAAGTCAAATTCAGGCAAAACAAATCCAGTCAAGGAAAGGCAATTAATGCCAAATCAAGGCAAGGCAAATCCAGGTAAGGCAATGGAAGGCAAGTCAAATCCAGGCAAAACAATTCCAGGCAATGCAAGACAAGGCAAATCAATTTCAGGCAAAACAAATCCAGGCAAGGCAAGGTAAGGCAATGAAATACAGGAAAGGAAAATTTAGGCAAGGCAAGACAAGATAAATACAGGCAAGGCACATCCAAGCAAGGCAAGGCAAATCCCAGTAAGGCAAGGCAAAGCAAATCCAGAAAAGGCAAGTAAAACAAATTCAAAGGAAGGCAAAACCAGGAAATGCAAATCCAGGCAAGGCAAGGAAGTCATATCCAGGCAAGGCACATCAAAAAAAGGCAAGGCAAGGCAAGGCAAATCAAGGCAAGGCAAATCAAGGCAAGGGAAGTCAAGGCAAGGCAAATTCAGGCAAGGTAAGGCAAGGCAAGAAAAATCCAGTCAATGCAAATTCAGGCAAGGCAAGGCAAGGCAAATCCAGGCAAGGCAAATCCAGTCAAGGCAAGGCAAGGCAAGGCATGGCAAAACCAGGCAATGCAAATCCAGGCAAGGCAATTCAAAGCAAGGCCAATCCAGGCCAGGAAAAATCCAGGCAAGGCACAGCAAGGCTAGGCAAACTCAGGAAAGGCAAATCCAGCCAAGGCAAGGCAAGGCAAGGCAAATCCAGATAAGACAAGTCCAGGAAAATAAAGAGAAGGCAAAATGAGGCAACGGAAATCCAGGCAAGGCAAGGCAAATCCAGGCAAGGCACATCCAGGAAAGGCAAGGCAAGGCAAGGCAAATACAGGCAAGAAAAATCCATAAATGCCAAGGCAAGGGAAACCTAATCCAGGCATGTCAAATCCAGGCAAGACAAGGCAAGGCAAGGAAAATCCAGGCAAGGAAAATTTATGTAAGCCAAGGCATATAAAGCTAATCCAGGCAAGTCACATCCAGGCGAAACAAGGTAAGGCAAACAAATCCAGGCAAAGCAATGTAAGGCAAGTGAAATCCAGGCAAGAAAAATTCAGGCAAGGCAAGGCAATAAAAGGCAAATACAGGCAAGGAAAATTCAGGAAAGTCAAAACAAGGCAAGGCAAATCCAGAGAAGGCAAGGGAATGCAAATCCACTAAAAGCAAATCCTGGCAAGGCAAGGCAAGGGAAATCCAGAATAGGCAAGTAAAGCAAAGTCAAAGAAAGCAAAACCAGGCAACGCAAGTCCAGGCAAGGCAACTCAAGGGAAATTCAGGTAAGGCACATCCAAAAAAGTCAAGGCAAGGCAAATCCAGGAAAGAAAAATCCAGGCAAGGCAAATCCAGGTAAGATAGGCAAGGCAAGGCTAATCCAGGCAATCCAAATCCAGGCAAGGCCAGGCAAGGCAATGAAATACAGTCAAGGCAAATCCAGGCATGACAAGGAAAGTCAAGGCAAATCCAGGAAAGGCAAATCCAGGCAAGGCAAGGCAAGGCAAGGACAATCCAGGCATGGGAAATCCAGGCAAAGTAAAACCAGGCAAGGAAAATCCAGGTAAGAAAATCCAGGCAAAACAAGGCCTGGCAACACAAAATTCAGGCAAGGCAAATCCATTCAAGGCAAGGCAAATCAAGGCCAATACATGCCAGGCAAATCCAGACAAGGCAAGGAAAGGAAAGGAAAATTCAGGCAAGGAAAGGCAAATCCAGGCAATGCAAATACAGGCAAGGCAAGGCAACTACAGGAAAGGAAAGGCAAACAAAGGCAAATCCAGGATAGACAACACCAGACAAGGCAAACCTAGGCTAGGAAAATCCAGGCATGTCAAGACAAGGCAAGACAAATCCAGACAAGGCAAATCCAGGAAAGGCAAGGCAAGGAAAAGCAAATCCAGGCAAGACAAATCCAGGCAATAAAAGGCAAGGAAAGGCAAATCCAGGCAAGGCAAGGTAAGGTAAGACAAATTCAGGCAAGGCAAGGAAAGGAAAGGAAAGGCAAATCCAGGCAAGCCAAGGCAAGGAAAGGCAAGGAAAATCCAGGCAAGGAAAATCCAGGCAAGACAAGACAAGGCAAAACAAATTCAGGAAAGGCAAATCTAGGCAACGCAAGGCAAGGTAAGGTAAGGCTAATCAAGTCAAGATAATGCAAGGAAAGGCAAATCCAGAGAAGGCAAGGCAAGGAAAAAAAATTCAGGCAAAGTAAATCCAGGCAACACAAGGAAATTCAAATCCAAGCAAGGCAAATCCAGGCAAGACAAGGCAAATCCAGACAAGGCAAGTCCAGGAAAGTCAAGGGAAGGCAAAACCAGACAACACAAATCCAGGAAAGGCAAGGCAAGGCAAATCCAGGCAAGGCAAATCCAGGAAAAACAAGGCAAGGCAAGGCAAATCCAGGCAAGGCAAGGCAAGGCAAAACAACAAAATCCAGGCAAGGGGAATCCAAATAAGGAAAGTCAATGCACGGCAAATCCTGGCAAAACAAATCCAGGCAACGAAAATACAGGCAAGGCAATTCAAAGCAAGGCCAATCCAGGCCAGGCAAATCAAGGCAAGGCAAAGAAAGGCAAGGGAAATCCAACCAAGGCAAGGCAAGGCAAGGCAAATCCAGGCAAAGTTAATCCAGGCAAGGCAAATCCAGGCAAGGCAAGGAAAGGCAAGGCAAAACCAGGCAACAAAAATCCAGGCAAGGCAATTCAAAGCAAGGGCAATTTAGGCCAGGAATATCCAGGCAAGACAAAACAAGGCAAGGCAAATCCAGCCATGGCAAGGCAAGGCAAATACAGACAAGACAAGTCCAGGAAAGTCAAGAGAAGGCAAAACGAGGAAAGGGAAACCCAGGCAAGGAAAGGCAAGGCAAATACAGGCAAGGCACATCCAGGAAAGGAAAGGAAAGGAATGGAAAGGAAAGGAAAGGAAAGGAAAGGAAAGGAAAGGAAAGGAAAGGCAAATACAGGCAAGGAAAATCCATGAAAACCAAGGCCAAAAAAGCTAATCCAGTCATGTCAAATCCAGGCAAGGAAAGAAAAGTCCATGCAAGCCAAGGCAAGGAAAAGGTAATCCAGGCAACTCACATCCACGCAAAACAAGGTAAGGCAAAACAAATCCAGGCAAGGCAAGGTAAGGCAAGTTTAATTCAGGCAAGACAAATCCAAGCCAGGCAAGGCAATGAAAGGCAAATACAGGCAAGGAAAATCCAGACAAGGTAAGACAAGCCAAATACAGGAAAGGCAAATCCCAGCAAGACAAGGCAAGTCAAATCCGGAAAAGGCAAGTAAAACAAAGTCAAAGAAGGCAAAACCAGGCAACGCAAATCCAGGCAAGGCAAGGCAAGGAAAATCCAGGTAAGGCACATCCAAAAAAGACAAGGCAAGTCAAGGCAAATTCAGGCAAGGGAAGTCAAAGAAAGGCAAATCCAGGTAAGGCAATGCAGGTCAAGGCAAATGCAGGCAAGCAAATCCAGGCAAGGCCAAGGAAATCCAGGCAAGACAAATCCAGGCAAGGTAAGGCAAGGCAACTTCAGGCTAAATGACTCCAGGCAAGAAAAGGCAAGACAAATCCAGGGAAGGCAAGGCAAGGCAAGGCAAATCCAGAAAATACAAAACTAGGCAAGGCAGGTTTAGGCAAATCCAGGCAACACAAACCAAGGCAAGGCAAGGCAAGGCAAAGCAAAACCAGGCAAAACAAATTTATGCAAGACAAGAGAAGGCAAGGCAAATCCAGGAAAGGCAAATCTAGGCAAGGCAAGGCAAGATAAGGCAAGGGTAATCAAGTCAAGATAATGTAAGGGAAGGCAAATTCAGGCAAGGAAAGGCAAGGAAAGAAAAATCCAGGCAAAGCAAATCCAGGCAACACAAGGCAAGGGAAATCCAGGCAAGGCAAATCCAGGAAAGGCAAGGCAAATCAAGACAAGGCAAGTCCAGGAAAGTCAAGGGAAGGCAAAACCAGGCAATGCTTTTCCAGGTAAGGCACATCCAGGTAAGGCAAGACAAGGCAAGGCAAATCCAGGGAAGATAAATCTAGGCAAGGCAAGTTTAGGCAAATCCAGATAGGGCAAATCAAGGCAAGGGAAGGCAAATTCAGGCAAGACAAGACAGGGCAAGGCAAATCCAGGCAAGGCAAAACAAGGCAAGGCTAATCAAGTCAAGAAAATGCAAGGTAAGGCAAATCCAGGGACGGCTAGGCAAAAAATGAAAAATCCCATCAAAGAAAATGCAGACAATGGAAGGCAAGGCAAATTCAGGCAAGGCAAATTCAGGAAAGGCAAGGCAAACCCAGAAAAGGCAAGTCCAGGAAAGTCAACGGAAGGCAAAACTAGGCAACGCAAATTCAGGCAAGGCAAGGAAAGGCAAATCCAGGCAAGGAAAATTCAGGCAAGGCAAGGTAGGACAAGGCAAATCCTGGAAATCAAATTCAGACAATGCAAGGCAAGGTGCAACAAATCCATGTACAAATCCAGGCAAGGCAAGGCAAGGCAATGAAATCCAGTCAAGACAAGTTCAGGCAAGGCCAAGGTAAGGAAAGGCAAATCCAGGCAAGACAAAACCATGCAAGACAAAGCAAGGCAAAAAAAATTCAGGTAAGACAAATCCAGGCATGGCAAAATCAGGCAAGAAAAATCCAGGCAAGGAAAATCCAGGCAAGGCAAGGCAAATCAATACAAGGCAAATAACGGAAAGGTAAGGCAAAGCAAGGCCAATCCAAGCCAGGCAAATCCTGGCAAGGCAAGGTAAAACAAGGCAAATCCAGGGAAAACAAATCCAGGCAATTCCAGGCAAAGCTAATCAAATCCAGGCACAACAAATCCAGGCAAGGAAAGGTAAGGCAATGAAATCCAGGCAATGCAAATCCAGGGAAGGATGGCAAGGCAAAATAAATCCAGGCAAGGAAAATCCAGCATTCAAGGAAACTCAAGGAAAATCCAGGCAAGGCAAATCCAGGCAAGGCAAAACAAGGGAAGAAAAATTCCATCAAGCAAATCCAGACAAGGCAAGTTTAGGTAATGAAATCCAGTCAATGCAAATCCAGGCAAGGACGGTAAGGCAAAGCAAATCCAGACTAGAAAAATCCAGCAAGGCAAGGCAAGGCAAGGAAAATCCAGGCACGCCAAATATAGGCAAGGCTAAACAAGGCAAGAAAAATCCAGGCAGGGCAAATCCAGGCAAGGAAAGGCAAAGCAAGGCAAGGCAAGGCAAATCCAGGCAAGGCAAATCCAGGCAAGGCAAATCCAGGCAAGGCAAATCCAGGCAAGGCAAATACAAGCAAGGCAAAGCAAAGCAAGGCCCATCCACGCCAGCCAATTCCAAGCAAGGCAAAGCAAGGCAAGGCAAATCCAGGCAAGGCAAATTTAGGCACGAAAAAGCAAGGCAAGGCAAATACACGGAAAGCAAGGTAAGGTAAGGCAAATCTAATCAAGGTAAAATCAGGGAAGGGAAGGCAAGGCAAAGCAAGGCAACTCCAGGGAAGGCAAATTCGGCCAGGAAAAGCAAGGCAAGGCAAATGGAGGCAAGGAAAATCCATGCAAGGTAAGGTAAGGAAAAGCTAATCCAGGCATGTCAGATATAGGCAAGAAAGGCAAGTTAAGACAAAACCAGGTGAGGCAAATCAAGTCAACACAATGCAAGGCAAGGCAAATCCAAGCCAACACAAATCCAGGGAAGGCAATTTAAATCAAGGCCAATCCCAGCCAGGCAAATCCAGAAAACACAAGGAAAACCCAGGCAAGACAAGGCAAGACAAATACAGACAAGGCAAATACAGGATAGGCAAGGCAAAGCAAGGGAAATCAAGGCAAGGCAAATACAGGCAAGGCAAGACAAAACAAAACAAAGCAAACTTGGGCAAGGCAAATCCAGGAAAGGCAAGGCAAGGTAAGGCAAATACAGGCAAGGCAAATCCAGACAAGGCAAGGCAAGGCAAGGCAAATCAAGACAAGGCAAACCCAGGGAAGGCAAGGCAAGGGAAATCCAGACAAGGCAAATCCAGACAAGGCAAAGCAAGGCAACTCCAGGCAAAACAAATTCAGGCAACATAAGGCAAGACAATTCCAAGCAAGGCAAGGAAGCAAATCCAGGAAAGACAAATCTAGGCAAGGCAAGTTTAGTCAAATCCATGTAAGGCAAATCAAGGCAAGGCAAGGCAAATCCAGGCAAGTCAAGGGAAGGCAAATCTCGACAATGCAAAACAAGGCTAGGCAAATTCAGTCAAGAAAATGGAAGGCAAGGCAAATTCAGGCAAGGCAAGACAAGGAAAGAAAAATCCAGGCAAAGCAAATCAAGGCAACGCAAGGCAAGGCAAATCCAGGAAGGGCAAATCCAGGCAAGGCACATCCAGAAAAGGCAAGGCAAGGCAAGGCAAATTCAGGCAAGGCAAATCCAGGCAAGGTAAGGCATGGCAAGGCGAATCCAGGTCAGGCAAATTCAGGCAAGGCAAAGCAAAACAAGGCAAATCCAGGCAAAACAAATATTTAGGCAATGCAAGGCAAGGCAAATCAAATCCAGGCAAAACAAATCCAGGCAAGGAAAGATAAGGGAATAAAATCCAGGCAATGCAAATCAATGAAAGGATGGTAAGGCAAGGCAAATCCAGACAAGGAAAATTCAGTAAGGCAAGACAAGGCAAATCCAGGAAAGGCAAATACAAGCAAAGCAAGGAAATTACATTCAAGCAAAGCAAGGCAAGGCAAACCCAGCGAAGGTAAGATAAGGCAAGGCAAATCCAGGCAAGGTAAAACCAGGGCAGGGAAGGCAAGGCAAGGCAATTCCAGGCAAGTCAAGTCCAGGCAAGGCAAGGCAAGGCAAGGGAAATCCAGGCCAAGAAAATCCACATAACGCAGGGCAAAGAAAAGCTAATTCAGGCATGTCAAATTCAGGGAAGACGAGGGAAGGCAAAACAAAACAAGGCCAGGCAAATCCAGGCAACGCATGGCAAGGCAAGGCAAATTCAAGCAAGACAAATCCAGGCAAGGCAATTCAAAGCAAAGCCAATCCAGGCCAGACAAATCCAGGCAAGGCAAATCCAGGCAAGGCAAAGCAAGGCAAGGCAAATCCAGGGAAGGCAAGGCAAAACCAAGCAAAACGAATCCAGGCAACACAAGGCAAGACAAATCCAGGCAAGTCAAGGCAAGGAAAATCCAGGTAAGACAAATCTAGACAAACCAAGTTTAGGCAAATCCATGTAAGGCAAATCCAGGCAAGGCAAATCCATGCAAGATATGACAAGGCAAGGTAAATCCAGGCAAGGAGATGCAATGCAAATCTCAGCAATGCAATGCAAGGCAAGGCATGGCTAATCCAGTCAAGAAAATGTAAAACAAGGAAAAGCCAGGCAAGGCAAATCTAGGCAAGGCAAATCTAGGCAAGGCAATTCCAGACAAGGCAAGTCAAATCCCGGTAAGGCATAAACAGGAAAGGCAAGGCCAGGTAAGGCAAACCCAGGCAAGGCAAATCCAGGCAAGGAAAGTCAAGGCAAGGCAAAGCCAGGCAAACAAATCCAGGTAACGCAAAGCAAGGCAAATCAAATCCAGGCACATCAAATCCAGGCAAGGCCAGGCAGGGGAATAAAATCCAAAGAAGGCAAATCGAGGGAAGACAAAAAAAGGCAAGGCAAATTCAGGAAAGACAAAAAAAACAAGGGAAATCCAGGAAAGCAAGGCAAGGCAAGGAAAATTCAGGCATGGCAAATCCAGGCAAAGGAAAAACAGGCAAGTAAAATCCAGGCAAGTAAATCCAGGCAAGGCAAGGCATGGCAAGGCAAATCCAGGGAAGGCAAATCAATTCAGGGCAAGGTAAAGCAAGGCCAATCCAAGCCAGGCAAATCCAGGAAAAACAAGGCAAGGCAAGGCAAGTCCAGGCAAGGCAAGTCAAGGCAAGGCAAGGGAAGGGAAGGCAAATTCAGGAAAATCAAAACAAATACAGGAAACGCAAAGAAAAAAGACCAAATTTAGGAGAGACAAGACAAGGCAAGGCAAACCCTGGGTAGGGAAATCCAAACACGACAAGACAAGGCACGGAAAATCCAGACAATGCAAATGCAGGCAGAGCAAGGCAAGGCAAGGCAAAGCAAACCCAGGTAAGGCAAATCCAAGCAAGGCAAGGCAAAAAAAAAATGGCAAATCCAGGCAAGGCAGATCCAGGTAAGGCAAGGCAAGGTAAAAAATATTTAGGCAAGCAAAATCCAGGCAAGGCAAAACAAGGCAAAGAAAATCCAGGCAAGGCAAATTCAGGCAAGGCAAGGCAAATCAAGGTAAGAGAAACCTAGGTAAGGCAAGTTTAGGCAAATCCATGTAAGGCAAATCAAGGCAAGGAAAGGCAAGGTAAATCCAGGCAAGGCAAATCCAAGCAAGACAAGACAAATCCAAGCAAGACAAATATCCATGCAAGACAAGGCAAGGAAAAGCTAATCCAGGCAAGTCAAATCCAGGAAAGGCATGGTAAGGCAAGGCAAATCCAGGCAAGGTAAGGCAAGGAAAGGCAAATCCAGGCAAGACAAATCCAGAAAAGGCAAGGCAAGGCAAATGCAGGCAAGGCCAATTCAGGCAAGGAAAGGCAAGGAAAGGCAAGGAAAGGTAAATCCAGGCGAGGCAAATTTAGGCATTGCAAGGCAAGGCAAATCCAGGCAAAACAAATCCAAGCAAGGCAAGGCAAATCCATGAAAGGCAAATCCCGGCAAGGCATGGCAAGGCAAATCCAGAAAAGGCAAGTCCAGCAAAGTCAAGGGAAGGCAAAACCAGGCAATGCAAATCCAGGCAAGGCAAATTCAGGTAAGGCAAGGCAAATCCAGGTAAGGCACAAACAGGAAAGGCAAGGAGAGGCAAGGCAAACCCAGGCAAGGCAAATCCAGGCAAGGAAAGTCAAGGAAAGGCAAATCCAGGTAAGGCAAGGCAAGGCAAGGCAAGGCAAGGCAAATCCAGGCAAAACAAATCTAGGCAACACAAAGCAAGGCAAATCAAATCCAGGCACAACAAATCCAGGCAAGGACAGGCAAGGCAATGAAATCCAAACAAGGCAAATCCAGGAAAGACAAAAAAGCAAGGCAAATCCAGGAAAGACAAAAAAGTCAAGGGAAATCCAGCCAAGCAAGGCAAGGCAAGGCAAATCCAGGCAAGTCAAGTCAAGGCAAGGCAAGGCAAAGTAAATCCAGGCAAGGCAAGGCAAATACAGAAAAGGCAAAAAAAGAAAAAACAAATCCAGGCGAGACAAGACAAGGCAAGGCAAATCCAGGCTAGGGAAATCCAAGCACGGCAAGACAAGGCACGGAAAATCCAGTCAAGGGAAATCCAGGCATGGCAAGGCACGGCAAAGCAAACCCAGACAAAACAAATCCAGGCAAGGCAAGGCAAATCCAGGCAAAAGAAATCCAGGCAAGGCAAGGCAAGACCAATCCAGGCAAGGCAAATACTGGATAGGCAAGGCAAGGCAAGGGAAATCAAGGCAAGGCAAGGCAAAACAAAACAAAGCAAACCCGGGCAAAGCAAATCCAAGAAAGGCAAAGCAAGGAAAGGCAAATACAGGCAAGGCAAGGTAAGGCAAATACAGCATGGCAAATCCAGGAAAGGCAAGCCAAGGCAATGCAAATCCAGGCAAGGCAAACCCAGGCAACGCAACACAAGGCAAAGCAAGGAAAGTCCAGGTAGGGCAAAACAAGGCAACTCCAGGCAAAACAAATTCAGGCAACATAAGGAAAGGCAAATTCAGGCAACGCAAGGAGGCAAATCCAAAAAAGACAAATCTAGGCAAGGCAAGTTTAGTCAAATCCATGTAAGGTAAATCAAGGCAAGACAAAGCAAGGCAAAAAATCCAGGCAAGACGACAAGGCAAGGCAAATCCAGGCAAGGAAAGGCAAGGAAAGATATATCTAGGCAAAGCAAATCCAGGCAATGCAAGGTAAGGCAAATCCAAGCAAGGCAAATCCAGGCAAAACAAGGCAAATTCAGAAAAGGCACATCCAGGAAAGTCAAGTGAAGTCAAAACCAGGCAACGCAAATTCAAGCAATGCAAGGCAAGGCAACTCCAGGCAAGGCAACTCCAGGCAAGGCACATCCAAGAAAGGCAAGGCAAGGCTAATCCAGGCAAGTCAAGGTAGGGCAAGGAAATCCGGGCAAGGAAATCCAAGCAAGGCTAATCCAGGAAAGGCAAGGCAAGGCTAATCCAAGCAAAACAAATCCAGACAATGCAATGCAAGGCAAACCAAGTCCAGGCACAAATCCAGGCTGTGCAAGGAAAGGCAATAAAATCCAGTCAATGCAAATCCAGGCAAGGTAAGGTAAGAAAAGGCAAATCTAGCAAAGCAAGGCAAGGCAAAAAAAATTTGGGCAAGGCAAATCCAGGCAAGGCAAAACCAAGCAAGGAAAATCCAGGCAAGCAAATCCAGGCAAGGAAAGGCAAGGCAAGGCAAATCTCGGCAAGGCAATGCAAGGCAAGACATGTCTAGTCCAGTCAAGAAAATGTAAGGCAAGGCAAATTCAGGCAAGGCAAGGCAAATCAAGTTATCCAGGCAAAACAAATCCAGGAAATGCAAAGCAAGGCAAGTCAAATCCAGGCAAGGTTAGTCAAGGCAATGAAATCCAAACAATGCAAATTCAGGAAGGAAACAATAAGGCAAGGCAAATCCAGTCAGGGTAAGGCAAGACAAGGCAAGGCAAATCTAGGCAAGGCAAATCCAGGTAAGGCAAGAAAAGGCAAGGCACGGCAAATCCAGGCCAGGAAATCACAGGCAAGGCACAGAAATGCTAATCCAGGCAAGTCAAATCCAGGCAAGACAAGGTAAGGCGATGCAAATCCACCCAAGACAAATCCAGAAAAGGCAAGGCACGGCAAGGCAAATCCAGGCAAGACGAATCCAGGCACGGCAAGGCAAGGCAAGGCAAGGCAAGGCAAATACAGGCGAGTCAAATCTAGGCAATGCAAGGCATGGCAAATCCAGTCAAAACAAATCAAAGCAAGGCAAGGCAAATCCAGGAAAGGCAAATCCCGGCAAGGCAAGGCAAATCCAGAAAAGGCAAGTCCAACAAAGTCAAGGGAAGGCAAAACCAGGCAATGCAAATCCAGGCAATGCAAATCCAGGTAAGGCACAAACAGGAAAGGCAAGGAGAGGCAAGGCAAACCCAGGCAAGGCAAATCCAGGCAAGGAAAGTCAAAGCAAGGCAAATCCAGGTAAGGCAACCTCTCCTCAGACACTAGTGATGGGCAAATCAATGAGTCTAAGAATAGCAAGTTGTTTGCTGCCAGCCATAACTCTAGAAACAACACAGCATGATTTCTCAATTATTATGAACATGAAGCTGGTAAATTCAACTATCAAGAATCTTGCATCTCACATCCCACAGATATGTCCTAAGTTTGTTTTACTCATCATATGTTATGATTACAAGCACTAATGCTGAACTAACTTGGCATCTGTAGTTTGGAATCAGTATCCACTTGTGAAAAAAATGCACGAGTCTACCTACACTGGGCACTTTGACACCATTCTTTTCTTAGCATGTTGTATAAAATACAATTGTGCAAAACTCCCAAAGCACTTGAAATCTTCAACAAGCAGTCTTTATATGCTAATATTGAGATATTATAATATCATATCCATCCTCTCTCTATTTTCTTTCCACCTTCAGTTGAAGAAAGTTTCTTTTCTTTTGTCCTATGAGTAAACTGACACCAAGTCTGGAATCTCGGGCAGTAGGCGGGCTGTTACTGATGTCTGACATGGGATGGATACACCCCTCTGGGCCTCCACATCTGCACAGGCATTTCCTGGGGCTACTGTGGTGGAGGTTCACTGATGTCCTCCGCAGTGCATGTCTGCAACCATTTGGGCTTTCCATACTACTTTTAGGTTACCTGTTGGTATTTTATTTCCTTGCCCCCAGAGTTAAGTAGGCACTTCTCCTTGTACAGTGCCCCGTGTACTTGGAGAGTGATAAATGCGTACTGTGATTCACCAAAAATGTTAACAGCTTTTTCTTCACTTAATCCCAAGGCATGAGTTAAAGCTATTAACTCCACTCTCTGCACTGAAGTTCTTTGAGGTAATGGCTTGGTCTCTAGAGGTGAGTTCAGAGTTACCACTGCATATCCAGCACACATTTTCCCTAGAGGGTTGACAAAAATGCTACCATCCACCTACAGTTCCCAATCAGCCTAAGACTGCAGCTGGTCTGCAGATCTGCCCAGCTGGAATAAACTGAGTCCAGTACTTTTAGGCAATTATATATTACTGGGTCCTCAGTTACCAAGAGTAGGGTGGCTGGGATTAGGGTGTTACAAACTTCTATGGTTATGCATGAATTTTTTCACAGTAGGCCCCTGTAATTAGTTAAGAGAGCATTGGTGAGACAATGATGGCCCTTCACATTCAGCAAGGTGGCCATGGTGTGGGGGGTTTTATTTTAAAACACTGTCCCAAAGTTAGCTTGTCCACCTATTGTGCCAGTAGAGCAGTGGCTGCTAAGGCTCATAGACATGGGGGCGATCCTTTGGAAACTCAATTTAATTGTTTGGAAAAGTATGCCATAGGTTGAGGCCATGAGCCTGCAGTCTGAATCAGGAACCCTACTGCCTTTTTTCCTTCTTAGACACATGCAACAAAAAGGGTTTTGTCAAGTCCTGCAGGCCAAGTCAGGGCAGACATAATTATTATCATTGTTGTTGTTATTATTATTATTATTATTACTACTATTATTTTACTGTGAGAAAGCCCCTGCCACTCTGAGCTTCACTCAAATGGCTCTCCACTTCCCCAATTTGTGACTTTATACAGGAGTTTAGCCAGAACTGCAAAGTTAGAAATCCACAGCCTTCAGAATTACACTGCCCTCAAGAATTCTCATGCCTGCCATTGATTCTTAGGCACTGGCAAGGTATTGATAACCTGTTTCCTTTCTATTTCTAGATTTTGCTTCCCCTGCTGAATAGTAAATTCCAGATAGTGCAATTGTTGTTGGCAAATCTGGGCCTTCTTTTTAGAGACCTTTTATCCACATGTCTCCAGGTGTGTGAGCAACAAGTTAGTTCCCCATGCACATCTGGCCAGTGGATGTCCCAGGAAGTGTTCATTTACATACTAAAGCAGCACACAACCTAGGTCCTTGGCAGGTAACCTCTGTAGATCCCAGGCCATTGTCTCTTCAAAGATGGTTGGGGAGTTATTGAACCCCTGTGTAGGGGTGTACTATGTCCAGGTGTACTGTGTTGGTACACCTGACTCTGTATCTTCCCACTGGAAGGCAAACAATTTCTGGCTCTCAGGGGTAACCAGATACTGAAGAAAGCATTTCTTTAGTCTAAGATCGTGAACCAGGTGGCCTCAGGGGGCAACAGTTCGAGTAATGCATAGGAATTGGGAATCATGGGGTGCAAGGTCACAGTTGCCTGGTTGACCAAGTGCAAATCCTACAGTGATCTATAGTCCTTGGTCCCCAGGTTAGGGACAGGCAGTAGAGGTGTGTTTCAAGAAGACTGGCAGAGAACTATCATACCAGAAAATCTCAGACATCTGAGTTGAACTTGAATTTCCTCAAAATCTTCCCTTGGGACTGGGTATTGCATCTGTCCAACCGATAGTGCCTGTGGCTTTACTTCAAAAACCACTGAAGCTTGGTTTACTGCCAACCCTGGGAGGTTGTCTTCTGCCCAGACCCGTGGCCATTGCTTGGATAGTGCAGGGGTCAATTCTCATTCTGGCTCAGTCAGAAAGTGTCTTCACTCCTTCCTCAGGACTGGGAGAGCCATGATAATTCCTATTTGAGGCAGTTTGAGCTGCAGTGAACCCTTATCAGTGAATGTAATAGTACCTTTTAGTTTGCTCAGCAAGTCTCTAGAGTGGTAAGGAGCAATCCAGAATGTACAAGAACTGACATATAATTTTCTAGACTTCTGCAGAGCAGGTCTGCTGTAGGAAAAAACAAAACAAAACAAAAAACATGTTTTCTGAAACTTCAGTTGCCCCAATTACATCTGTTGTCTTTCTGGACAAAGGGGCTACAGAGTGGGTCACCACTGAGTGCTTCCTTTTTTTTGCCTTTTTTATTAGGTTTGCAATTTCACTTGCTGTTACACTGTTTGCCCTAAGCTATTGAGCCTGGCACTTCCACACAGTGCTGTGCAGCTAGCTTTCCCTTGTCTTTAGGGTTGCAGTTTAACGTTTTTTATTCTCATCTCACCTAAAAATACGAAGATTAGTGGAGTATGGTGGTGTATTCCTGTAGTCCTGGTAATATGGGAGGATGAGGTAGGAGGATTGCTTGAGGTCAGGTGATAGAAACTTCACAGAGCTGAGATCACACCCATTCACTCCAGCATAAAGAGCACTGCAAGATGCCATCCAAATAAATTAATTCATTATTGCACATTTTAAAATAATGCCATTTGTGCAAATAAACAATATTTACCTATTTACAACTACACTTTGTCAGGTGTTTTGAAAGAGTTACAATTAAAGTATAAGAAAATGAAAATAAGAAAATTATATTCATATGCAGTGTGAGTGGGAATAGGCAGGAGAGGGGGTTTATAGAGAAAAGACAAAGACCATAAATTAATAATTGGAAAAGGTATTTCCAGTAGAAATCCTGGGTTGGGCAAATGTGGGGGATGTGATCCAGTGCTCGGCTCTGGCCAGTAGTGATGACATTTATTTCCAACTCTTTCAAGTGTCTCCCCTCTCATTTCCCTACTGCAGACACAAGTCAGAAGTCTGTGCCTACAAAATTACTTAAAGTTTCTAATTAGGTTTCCCAAACTGCTGCTTTAGGTTTGCTTAACTTGCTGAAACATCTGATCGAATTCAAAATAACATTTACCAGTTGATTATAAAATATATTACAAAGTATACAAATAAAACAATTCACAGGGCAAGGAATGAGAAATAAAATTTATAATATTCTCTCTAGGTGCATAACCCTCCAGGAAACTCTAAGTGTTCAACTATCCAAAAGCTTTGTTAATTATGTTCCCAATTTGTTAAGTGCAGTTTGTGCTATAGACATGATTGAATAATTCACTGGCCATTTGAGTTCAAATTGACGTTGAGACCCTATTACTTTTTAGGAGATTGTCAGGTAAGCCTGAGAGTTTGAACCCATTTATCCTGATTTTGTCTTTCCGGTGACACATCCCAAGCTGAAGGTAATAATTAACATTAGCATACAAAAAGACAACACTTAGGAGATTCCTAGGATTTTAGGAGTTCTATGCCAGGGAATAGGGACAACACCAAACATATTTCACAATTATATATCTATTAAAAACAAACAAAATTCCAAGGCCAGAATATTCAACTGTTTAGTTCCATCAAATATTAAAATAATTAAAACAAATTATTCTCTTTTGCTATATATATATATATCAAAAGATATATATATATATATATCTTGATATATATATATCAAAAGAGAATAATTTCTGTATATATATATATATATAGCAAAAGAGAATTGCTATATGTATATAGCAAAAGAGAATAATTGTTATATATATATAGCAAAAGAGAATAATTGCTATATATATAGCATATATATATTGCATATATAATAATTGCTATATATATAGCATATATATAATATATATCATATATATAGTTATATGTAATATAACTATGTATATTTTTCACACATTTTTGAGACAGCATCTCACTTTTTCACCAGGCTAGAGTGGAGTGGCACAATTTCAGCTCAATGCAACCTCTGCCTTCTGGGATAAAGCAATTCTCCTGTCTCAGTCTCATGAGTAGCTGAAATTACAGGCACGCACCACCATACCTGGCTAATTTTTGTATTTTTAGTAGGGATGAGGTTTTATTATGCTGGCTAGGATGGTCTGCATCTCCCAACCTTGTGATTCACCTGAGGCAGCCTGCCAAACTTCTGGAATTAGAGGTGTGAGCAATCATACATGGCTGCAAAATCTTTTTCTTTTTAAGATATAAGTATACGATGAGCATAGCTAATTCAAAATCTGAAATATTCTCCAATATGAAACATGAATGTTGTTGACATGACAAAAGTGAAAATCTTCACACACAAGTCACTTAAAAGCTTTGTTTTATGCACAAATTACATACAATTTAGGTATTTTTATAAAGTTGAGAGAAAAGATGTAATAAATGTGTGCATGTGACTAAGCAGGAAATTATTTTTGACTCCAAAAGCCAAATATCTATTTAAAAATTATTTCTACAAAATCTTTGTGTCTTGCAATATAAAGAGATATCGTTATAAAATAGGATTGGTATTTGTGAAATATTGAATAAAATATTTCTTCTCTTTGAAAAATAATCATGTGTATTTTCACAGTGTGAAATTTTATAAGTTCATGGTTAAAGCTGGTATATTAAAATTTAAATTTTGGGCATTGGCAAATGCCAATGAATATGTGTAAAAAAGGAATAATTTTAATATCTATTGTATCACAGGAGACAATTCTCTCATATTAGAAACAGCTGTCATTGTTAGAAGGTTGTGCTAGTTTAGTATAATTTAGGTTTTGGGGGTAATTTTTGTTTGATTGTTTGTTTGTTTAATTAATAATTTTTTGTATTAACAGTGTGTAACAAAAATGTCCACATCAGTAACCTTTTTGTGAAGATAAAACAGGTGCTCCTACCAGATGTGGTCTGTCAACTTTCACAGTCTTTTTATTTAAAAAAAATGCAAAATTATAATATTTTTAATTTTGGGCTTTTCTGGGAAATTTTTGTGTTATGCTATTTGAATGGCATACAGGCTTCTTTTGTGATGAAAGGAGACAAATGATTACTGACAGCAGCAAAAGATGGGACATAGATGTGAAGAAAAGAGGGAGTTAATGATAGAATCAGAAAAACAAATCACATTAAATGTAGAAAAATCTAAGTCGAATTATGGTTGAGTGTTTTGGGGTACTGTGTAGGGAGGAAGAATGCCTTGGTGTTTTAAGAGGAAGATGGCCCAGCTAAAGCTACCTCATGACTCCAAACTCCAAGCCTATCTTCAGTCAAAAAGAGACAACAAAATAAGCAATCTTATCTGAACACATAAATATAAAATAGGCTGTATCCACTTAGCCATGTAAAAGAGTAAGATTTCTGTCTGACCTCTGTAGTGGTAGCCTGTGATGCATATTACGTTCCTGTTCAATGTGTATGTGATTTCACAGTAAATTTGTTTTCTTTTTCTTTCATCTTTGTGAAGAGGTCTACTGGGTTGGGAGTCAATTTTAGTTTTGATTCTACTTTTGCAGGAAGAAAGCTGAATGAATCTGATGGAAAGAATTAGGGAGAACAGAATGTGGACAATGGAAAAAAGAAAATTCAAGGAAGGTAGTGCTAGAAAGGAGACCAGAAATGGTGCTGTTAAAGATATAAAGCAAATATTTACCTTTTGAACAAGTTTCAAAACTGTAAGGGTGCAAAATAGATAAGGTAGGTGGAGGAGCCCTTTACCTTCTAGAATTAGCTACTTAATTCTAGTTTAATCTCTGTTTGTCTCAGCAGGGAGTCCTAAATAAATCTGCTGACTCCAGCAGTGGCTTTTTCTGAGTCTTGAGACTAGAACCTCTCTTTCTTGATTCTGATTTTCAGAGAAAAGAAGCAACTGCTTAACAGTGGGGTAAAAAGTACTTGATTATTACTAATATATTACAAATGTTGGAAACAGTTTTTCTTCAAGGGTTTTGTTCCTTGTCTTTTATTCTATAAGTAATCATTTCTACGTTCTACATGCTTATTTTTGTCAGGTTTGGCAAAGATCAGATGGTTGTAGATGTGTGGTATTACTTCCAGGGTCTCTGTTCTGTTCCAGTGGTCTATTATCTCTGTTTTGGTACCAGTATTATGTTGTTTTGATTACCAAAGACTTGTAGTATAGTTTGAAGTCAGGTAGCATGATGTCTCCAGGTTTGTTTGTTTTTTTGACTTAGAATTGCCATCTCTATGTGAGTTTTTTAAAATTTTGGTTCCATATAAAATTTAGGGTTTTTTTTCTTTGTTATCAATTATGTGAAGAAAGTCAATGGTAGTGTGGTGGGAACAGCATTGAATCTATATATTACTTTGGGCATATATATATATATAATATATAATCTTATATATATATCTTATATATATAATATATAATCTTATATATATATCTTATATATATAATATATAATCTTATATATATCTTATATATATAATTTATAATCTTATATATATCTTATATATATAATTTATATATCTTATATATATAGTTTATATATCTTATATATATCTCTATATATAATTTATATATCTTATATATATCTATATATAATTTATATATCATATATATCTATATATATAATTTATATATATTATATATATCTATATATAATTTATATATCATATATATCTATATATATAATTTATATATCTTATATATGTATAATTTAATTTTTAGATTAAATTAATGCTGTCAAAGAAAATTTTTAAATTGTGCATTGAAAGACTAATTCGTAGCTTTTAAACATATAGATATTGGTTAATTGTAATAGTTTAAAACAAAACATAAGATATCAGAGTTGAATCCTAACAATTCTCATATTTTTATACTATGTTTTAATTTATGTGAAATCTATGCCCTTCATATATCTTATTTTTCTTAATCATAATTGTTTTGTAGATGACAATAGTTTGTGTTTTAATTTTAAAATGTGAAAAGGGATCACAAAAGTGGGTTACTTATCAAGAAGCTATACTTTATAGGTGATGGTAAAACACTCATCCTTTTTCTTGCATGTATTTGTATTGTTTTCTGTTCTATAACAGTGCATGACATTTCAAAGGTAACATCAAATCTGTTTTAAAAATAGATACATTATTTACCTGTTTAGTGGTAATCCTTTCCTGATTACTCTGTCATTTCTTAGATATTATGCAACTACTTTCTTCCAACTGAGCATATAGTAAGTGATTGAATAAAAGAATAGTCTGTGTTATGTACTGGAGAGGGATGTCAACAAGATGGTGAACTATCTCCATTTGAGCCCACTGAAAGCATCGAGTAGGGTAATGGGGAGGACAGGTTAGAAGCCCCGTGCAATAAGCCCTACTTAGCTCTGGATCTTTCAAAACTATTGTTGTTGGGGGGACCTGGATGCTCAACTTGCAACTAGACTGCTATCACTGGTTAGGTGGTTAAAACGCTGTCCAGTTTCCTCCACATGGGAGATAGATTAGCTGCCTCCTCTGCCTTTATGGAATTCAGAACATCACTTACCTTGGAGAAGCTTTTCTGTGTACATGTTTTCCCAGAAAATGCAGTAGTAGTTTGTTGTTGTTGTTGTTGCTGTTGTTTGTTTGTTGTGTGATTATCATCCGTAGAAGGGTTTTGTGCAGCTGTGTATGATTGGGTCATCCTCTATGGTCTTTGGCTGGGGGAAGGCGGGATTCTCATGAAGCCATTTTTGTCTGTGCCTACTGGAAATCTGGGATATATGGAAGGCAATATGAAAAACCAGTAAATTTACCATGGTATCACACTGTAAATCTTAAAAGAGCCTTCCTCTTTCTACCTTTTGGAGTCTGTGTTTGTCTCTTCTTGTCATGCCTGTGGTGTTTTTAGGTGTTAAGAGGAAAGACTGGGGTGCTGCATTGTACCTGAAAGTCCTAGGAAATCAAAGATTGAGGAAGGCTTTAAAAGTACCATGTAAATCAAATCTCATAAAGCAAAAATGGGAAGATATGATTATAGAGATCATAGAGAAGTAATTTTATAAAATAAAGTCTTCATCAAAATTAATTAATGTCAAATAAATCTCTAAAATGTAAGTGGAAAAGTTAACATTCTTCTTTGGCAGAAGCTGTGGAGTTTGATTAGGTCCCGTTTGTCTATTTTGGCTTGTGTTGTCAATGCTTTTGGTGTTATGGTCAGGAAGTCATTGCCTACTCCTATGTCCTGAATGGTTTTGCCTAGATTTTCTTCTAGGGTTTTTATGGTGCCAGGTCTTATGTTTAAGTCTTAAATCCATCTGGAGTAAATTTTAGTGTAAGGTGTCAGGAAGGGGTCCAGTTTCTGCTTTCTGCACATGGCTAGCTAGTTTTCCCAACACCATTTATTAAACAGGGAATCATTTCCCCATTGCTTGTTGTTGTCAGGTTTATCAAAGATTGTATGGTTGTAGATATGTTGTGTTGCCTCCGATGCCTCTGTTCTATTCCATTGGTCTATATCTCTGTTTTAATACAAGTACCATGCTGTTTTGATTACTGTAGCCTTGTAGTATAGTTTGAAGTTTGGTAATGTGATGCCTCCTGCTGCATTCTTTTTGCTTAGGATTGACTTGGCTATGCGGGCTCTCTTTTGGTTCCATATGAAGTTCAACGTGGTTTTTTCCAGTTCTGTGAAGAAGTCAATGGTAGCTTGATGGGGATAGCATTGATTCTGTAAATTACTTTGGGCAGTATAGCCATTTTTACAATATTGATTCTTCCTAACCATGAACATGGAATGTTTCTCCATCTGTTAGTGTCCTCTCTTATTTGATTGAACAGTGGTTTGTACTTTCCCTTGAAGAGGTCCCTTACATTACTTGTTTAAGTTGTATTCCTAGGTATTTTATTGGCTGTTGGTTTATTGTAAATAGTTTTTATTATTTTGAGATACGTTCCATCAATACCAAGTTTATTGAGGGTTTTTAGCATAAAGGGCTGTTGAATTTTGTCAAAGGCCTTCTCTGCGTCAATTGAGATGATCATGTGGTTTTTGTTATTGGTTCTGTTTATGTGGTGAATTATGTTTATAGACTTGCGTATGTTGAACCAGCCTTGCATCCCCGGATGAATCCTACTTGATCATGATGAATAAGCTTTTTGATGTGCTGTTGCAATCGGCTTGCCAATATTTTATTGAAGATTTTTGCATCTATGTTCATCATGGATATTGGTCTGAAGTTTTCTTTTTGTGTTGAGTCTCTGACGGGTTTTGGTATCAGGATAATGTTGGTCTCATAAAATGAATTGGGAAGGGCTCCCTTTTTTGGGTTATTTGAAATAGTTTCAGAATGAATGGTACCAGTTCCTCTTTGTGTGTCTGGTAGAATTTGGCTGTGAACCCATCTGGACCTGGGCTTTTTGTGTGTGGTAGGCTCTTAATTGCCGCCTCGACTTCAGACCTTGTTATTGGTCTATTCATACTTTTGAATATTCCTCCTGGTTTAGGCTTGGGAGGACACAGGTGTCTAGGAATTTATCCATTTCTTTCAGGTTTACTAGTTTGTGTGCATAGAGTTGTTTGTAATATTCTCTGATGATGGTTTGAATTTCTGTGGAATCTGTGGTGATTTCCCCTTTATCGTTTTTTATTGCATCTATTTGGTTGTTCTCTCTTTTCTTTTTTATCAGTCTGGCTAGTGGTATATTTTGTTGATCTTTTCAAGAAAC
>JAPYYA010000054.1:0-44087 GCA_028533165.1 Leontopithecus rosalia | reverse complement strand
CTGGATTTGGGTGTTGGCCTGCCTTGCTAGGTTGGGGATATTTTCCTGGATAATTTCCTGAAGAGTATTTTCCAGCTCGGATTCATTCTCTTCGTCACATTCTGGTACACCTATCAAACGTAGATTAGGTCTCTTCACATTGTCCCACATTTCTTGGAGACTTTGTTCATTCCTTTTTGGGCTTTTTTCTCTAATCTTGGCTTCTCATTTTATTTCATTGAGTTGATCTTCGACTTCTGATATCCTTTTCTCTGCTTGGTCAATTCGGCTGTTGAAACTTTTGCAAGCTTCACGAAGTTCTCGTGTTGTGTTTTTCAATTCCTTCAATTCATTCATATTCCTCTCTATGTGGTCCATTCTTGTTATCATTTCCTCAAATCTTTTTTCAAATCTTTTTTCAAGGTTCTTAGTTTCTTTGCACTAATTTAGAACATGTTCTTTTAGCTCACAGAAGTTTCTCATTACCCACCTTCTGAAGTCTGATTCCATCATTTCATCACTCTCATTCTCCGTCCAGCTTTGTTCCCTTGCTGGTGAGGAGTTTTGGTCCTTTGTAGGTGGTCAGGTGTTCTGGTTTTGGGTGTTTTCTTCCTTTTTGCGCTGGCTTCTTCCCATCTTTGTGGATTTATCCACCTGTCGTCTGAGTAGTTGCTGATTTTTCGATTGGGTCTCTGAGTAGAGGCCCAGATTGTTGATGATGAAGTATTTATGTTTCTTAGTTTTCCTTCTAACAGTCTTGCCCCTCTGCTGTAAGACTGCTGAGGTGCACTCTGGGCCCTGCTTGCCTGGCGTACACCTGTAGCAGCTGTAGAACAGTGAGGGATGCTACCAGTTTCTTCTTCTTTCTTTGTTCCAGCATGATGCCCGCCAAATGTCAGTCTGATCAGTCCTTTTTGAGGTGATTCTTTGGGCATACGGGGGCCAGGGAGCTGCTTGGGGAGACAGTCTGTAATTTATAGAAGCTCAAGTGCTGAGCTGTGAGCTCCATTGTTCATTCAGTGTTGCTAGGCAAGTATGTTTATGTCTGTTGCGGCGGAACTCATAAAACCCCTTTTTTCCCTTAGATGCTCTGTCTCGGGGAGTTAGGGCTTTATTTGTGAGTATCCGTTGTGCTGTCCTGCCCAGCTAGGAGGCAGTCTAGTCACTATTTGGCTGCCAAGGCTCCGCCCTGCTGGCATGAGGTCCTCTTTTTTGCTGTGGGCTCCATCCTGCTGTATTGGGCTCCGCCCTACTGACGTAGGCTCTGCTCTGCCCTGTTGGTGGAGTCTCTCTGTTATGGCGGGTTGCCTCAGCAACAGCTGACTGGGTCAGCAATGGGCGAGTACCTCAGTAGGGGCGGAAGGTCTCGGCAATGGCGGACGCCCCTCCCCCACCGAGCTGCACAGCTGTGGTTTCAGCTGTGCCCACAGTGAAACTCAACCCCGAGTGCTCCGAATTGCCATTTTGCTTGTTTCTGTGGGGGAGGGACTGGTCGAGCCTGATCACTTGGCTCCCTGCCTCCGAGACTTTTTGCTTTTTTTTTTTTTTTTTTTAATTAAGTTGTAGGGTTGACTCTCTCCCAGGTGCCTCAGCCGCCAGCCGAAAGGGCACTGGGATCTGTGTGATTTCCCATGCAGCAACCTGCTGTGCTGGCTCACAGTTCACCTCCCAGAGATCTCCTGGTCTGGCTCACCATCCAAATCCCATTCAATCAGATGAACATGGCAATCTGCCCTCCCAAATCTCAAATTGCCAGTTTAACAGGGCACCCAGACTCGTGCATTTTGTTTGCCGTGCCGCTGTGCTGCGGCACCAGCTGCCTGGCCATGCCAGTGAACACCACTGCGCTGGCATCCTGCATCCCTCCTATACCTGGGCTTTTCCCTGCTCTGTGGGCTATAAAGATCCGTCTGGAAATGCGGTATGAACTCACCCTCTGCATCTTGACTGAGAGCTGCAATCTTGAGTTGCTTCTACAGCACCATCTTCCCCAGCTTCCCCTAAAGCAAGTTCTTAACGACCAAAAACATGGGTCCTTTCTTTATACTTGACCTTTGAGGTAGTCTTATTTGGGTTAAATTTATTTGGTGTTCTATATCATTCTTATATTTGAATATTGATATCTTTTTCTAGGTTTGGGGATCTCTCTGTTGTTATCCCTTTGAATAAATTTTCTACCCTCCCTCCCATCTCCTCTTTAAGGCCAGTAACTCTTAGATTAGCCCTTTGGAGGATATTTTATAGTTCTTTTAGGCATACATCATTCTTTTTTATTCTTTTCTTTTGTCTCCTCTGTGTATTTTCAAATAGCCTGTCTTCAAGCTCACTAATTCATTCTTCTGCTTGCCCAACTTTGCTGCTAAGAGACTGATGCATTCTTCAGCATGTCAATTATATTTTTCAACTCCAGAATTTCTGCTTGATTTTTAAAAATTACTTAATTCTGTTTCTTGCAGTTATCTGATAGGATTCTGAGTTCTTTCCCTCTGTTATCTTGAATTTTGTTGAGTTTCTCAAAACAGTGATTTTTGAATTCTCTGTCTGAAAGCTCACACATCTCTTTCTCTCTAGGATTTGTCCCTGAAGGGACTTGATGCTTGTGGATCTTTGTTGGTGTCTGGGCATTGAAGAGTTATGTATGTATTGCTGTGGTTCTCGCAGATTCATAGAGGTCTTCCCTGCAGGTCTTGGATAAGATCCAGAAGAATTCTCTGGATTACCAGGAAGAGACTTTGTTCTCTTCTCTTACATTCTCCTAAACAAATGGAGTCCCTCTCTCTGTTCTAAGCTTCCTGAAGCTGTGGGAAGGGTGACACAAGCACCCCTGTGGCCACCACCACTCAGACTTTGCTGTGTCAGACCTGAAGCCAACACAGCACTGAGCCTTGCCCAAGACCCATGGAAATCACTGTCTGGCTACCACCTATGTTTACTTAAGGCTGAGGGCTGTACAATCAACAGGTGGCAAATCCATCTGGGCTTGTGTTCTTTTTTTCAGAGCAGTGAGTTTCCCCTGGTCCTGTGTGAGTCCACAGATGCCATCAGGTCAGAAATCTTAGGAATTTACCTGGTGCTCTACTCTACTGTGCCTGAGCTGGCACCCAACCCACAAGATAAAGTCCTTCACACTATTCCCTCCGCTTTCCATAAGCAGAGTTGTCTCTCCTCCTGGCCACTACTGCCCTAAGCCCATGGCAAGTACTATCTGACTACCACTAATAATCATTCAAGGCTAAGGGCTCTTCAATTAGCTTGTGGTGAGTGACACCAGGCCCAGGACTCACCCTTCCAGGCAGTGGGCCCCTCTCTGTCTCAAGGCAGGTCCAAAGATGCCATCCAAGAGCCACAGCCTGGAAATAGAAACCTCAAGGGCCTTCTTGGTTCTCTACTCCACTGTGGCCCAGCTGGTAACCGAGGTGCAAGACAAAGTCCTCTTTACTCTTCTCTCTCATTTTCTCAAGCAGAAGGAGTCCCTCCTCATAGCCACCCCAGCTGGGAATGTGCTGGGTCACACCTGAAACCAACACATCTTTGGGCTAACTTAAGGTCCACAGCTGGGGTGAGTACTGTTGACCTTAGTTTGTCCAAAGATGTGTTGGTCATCACTGCTGTTTATTGAGAAGTCAAGGGCTTGTTAGTCAGCAGGTGAATACTTTCAGGACTGGATCTTTCCCTCAAGGCAGTGGGTTTCCTTCTAGCCCAGGATGTACCTAGAAATGTGGTCTGGGAACGAGAGCCCGGAATGGGGGCCTCAGGACTCTGACAGGTGCCCTATCCTATTGTGGAGCTGGCATCCAAGTCACAAGACAAAGTCCTCTTTACTCTTCTCTCTGCTCTTCTCAAGCAGAGGGAAGGATTCTCTCTGGAGCCATGAGCTGTGCTGCTTGGGGTTATGGGAGGGATGATGCAAGCACTCCTTGGCTGTTCTGTTTGTTATCTCAGTAGGTCATGTGCCCCCCAACATCCACTGGCTCCAAGCTTAACCCAGTATCAGGACTTGCTCAGGAACTGCAGTCCATATAGCCTGGACTGCTTTTCAAGTGTAATTAGTGCCCATAGCCCTTTACCTTGCAGTGGTGAGGCTTGCCAGAACATAGGTTCCAATAACTGGAATGAGCAATCCCCCTCTGGCTAGGGTCAGTTTAAATGTGCCTCCATGGGTGTTGCCTGAGTTCTGCACAGGATTGCTTTCTGCTATGGCAGGGCAGCACTGAGTTCCAATGCACAGGGCCACGATCACTGCACTTTCCCTCCCTGATGCACACAGACTTGCTCAGTGTCCTGCAGCCACTGCTGTGGGATGGGGTACTGTTGGCCATTCAAGACTGTCTTTCCTACCCTCTTCAATGCTGTTTTCAGCGAAATGAAGTTAAAACCAAGTACTGTGATTGCTCACCTGATTTTTGGTTCTTATGAAAGTGCTTTTTTATGTGCATAGTTGTTCAATTTGGTGTTCCTATGAGGAGGATAATCAGTGCAGGCTTCCATTTGGTCATCTTGCTCTGCCTTTTCCTGTTTTCACAATTCTTAATGGTAGCTGAAATTACATTATATAGCTATCTGTTTACTTCTTTTTTGTCCATCACTATCACAAATAATTAAGCTGCATTAGGGTAAGGGCCTTGGCCCCCTTTGTTTTCCACTGTATCTCTAAAGACTAGAAAGTCCCTGGGACATAGTAGATAGTCAGTCAGTGATATGGTTGGATATTTGTCCCCTCCACATCTCATGTTGAAACGTAATCTCCAATGTTGGGAGGTAAGGCCTGGTGGAAGGTGAAGGGATCATGGTGGTGGATCCCTCATGAATGACTTAGCATCATCCCCTTGGTGATGAATGAGTTCTCACTCAGTCAGTTCACGTTAGATCTTGTTTAAATATCTGGCAGTCCCCACTTCTCTCTCTTGCCATGTGACGTGCTGGCTCTCCCTTCACCTTCAGCCATGAGGCCCTTACCAGAAGCAGATATTTCTTGTATAGCCTGCAGAACCATGAGCCAATTAAAGCTTTTTTCTTATAAACTATTCAGCCTCGGGTATTTCTTCATGGCAACACAAAGAAGATGAATGAATGAATGGGTGTATTGGAGAGCTACAATCACAATGAAGCTGCATAACAAAGTAGTCCAAAACTCAGTGGCATATAACAATAAACTTTAATTGCTCAGTCATACAGGAAATAATACTGATATCTGAGTTCCTTTTCCCAGAAATTCTGATTTAGTTGGACTGAATGCAGCCTGGGCATCTCGATTTTTATTTTTGAACTCTCTAAGAGAGGTAACATGTAGTGATGTCATGTTGTTGCCTCTTCAAATCTCATGTTAAAATGTAATCTTCAAGGTAGATTACATTGGAGGTGGGCCTGGTGGAAGGTGAGTGGTATTATAGATAATATTTGCTATCATTCTGATTATATCAAAAGTTTGAGTTAATTAATTATAATACTATTATCTGAAGCATATAATGAGAAAACTGGGGCATATGGAAAGTGAAGTGGAACCTGGATAGTGCTTACACAGAACAAAAATGTAAAATTTTAAGAGCTAATAAAGAATCTAAATGTAAGCAGTCAAGCTATAGAATTCAGCTTCCAAAGTGTAATGTTAACTCCATGAGTAATTACACAATAGTTTATATGATGGGGAGGGAAGTATTTCTTGTCAAATGATTCAAAACCCCCAAATATTAAGGACTTATATATAGAAGATTCATGTCTCAATAATATATAATCAAATACATTGAGGAGAAAAAGGCATTTGCTGTTGTTGTTTTTGTTGTTGTTATTATTAGGACAATCTTGTTGAGTTAGCCCAAGATCATCTGATGCTGTGACAGGTTTTCCTTCTCAGGAGAATGAGATGAAATTAAGAAAGGGTGATAATTTATCTCTTGTTCTTTGGCAAGGTACTGTGAAGGTCCTTGGACTTCTCCCCCAAAGACAGGCAGTATTCACAAATTCCTTGTCTGAGGCTTCTCATTTAGAAGTCCTACTTGATTGATCTTCTGATATACTGCCTCTATAAGTAAATTGAGAAGAAACTTCTCTTTTGATGCCCAGGTAAGGGGAAAGAAAATTATGATTGGATGTCCACAGGATCACAATTTCTGTACCAAGGAAGGAAGGTAAGAAATTAGACCACTCCTCCCTCACCATTGGAAAGTTCACTTGGTTGTCACACAGAGGCTTGGACAAACTTCAGAGTCAAATCCTGTTTATGCTGAAGGCAGAGTAGATAATATAGGACATTTCTAAGCAGTGTGAATTATGAAAGGAGAAAAAATTTCTAAGCAGTGTGAATTATGAAAAGGGAGAAAAAATCCTTTGGTCACTATCTTTCTTAGGCTCAGCAGCCATCTCACTGTGATCAGAAGAATCAACTTGCTGTCTAGCCCAGAGGAGTCATTTCTAACCAGCAAACTAAAAAATAACTCTGTGTTTTGAGTGGCATCTTGCACTCAACAGGCACTTAATAAATATTCACTAATAACATTAGGCCACTCAGCACCAAGCAGGAAGATAGGGCTATTTTTTTTGTTGTTTTATACTTGGGTAATTGATAAAAATAATTGCAAAGCTTTAAATGTTTAGCAGTGATTAGCTAAAACCATCACCTCCAAGCCCTTCCCACTTTGATAAACTCATTCCCATGAAAATATTCAGAACCTGAGGAACAGCAGGGAAAGAAGCCAATAAAAGCAGCTCAAAGAGTTTTACATTATCTCCATAAGCTATCTAATCTAGCCATTTTGAATGATCTATGTAAATTAATTACGCTTTTTAATTAGGTGGTCTTTTAGCTTGCATATTGAAGTTTGCCACTAATTACGGTGAGGCAGGAGGTCACTTGATTGGTATGGGAAACAAGAGGCCTTTATTTCATTGAACTGAAACACTGAACAGTTAATGCTTAGGGAGAAAAAAACTGTAAAATTTATGCTGGTTCTCAAAATTCAAACTGCGCAGCTCTTGTTCATTTTTTTTCTTGACTCAAATCTCCTTCTATGACTCACTGGGGGTTTTTCTTTATAAATATCAGAATGACTTCTAGACACCCACTGACTCAAAAAATAATAGAGTAGCTTGGAAGCTGAAATTTTGCATCCTTTATGCTAGGGGGAAGAAAACCCCACCCTTTTGATATTTGTCACATTAAATGCTATTTAATTGCTAGTGCAGCTATTTCCAGATGTGACTTTATTTTGTTTCTGCCAGCCAGATAGTCTGATTTTCATTAACTTCATTGTTTTTCTTTAAAAAGCTTGTGCTATGCTTGACGCCAAGCAGAATAAAGTATCCTTTAATATAAAAAATATAGTGGCCATTGTATTGAACAGACTGCATTTAATATCTCTAAAATATTTCTGAATGACATTTTATAGCTCTTTTCCTCCTCTAATCTTGTGTCATGCACCAGGATTCCAAATTTTCATTCTTTTTCCACATTTTAGTGACCCGTGTCATCCAATAGTGAATCAGTGGGTGGGGAGTTATGCAAGAAGCATTTGCTGATTTAATACAGTCCTTGGAAAAATCAAAATTGCTAATTAAAAATCACGGAGTGAATAAAAGACTTGACCCAAAGGAATTCTGTCTGTCACTCAGATGAGCCCTCTCATTTTTATGCTGGCACACGCACATCACCACACTCCTGGGAGTTCAGGGAATCTACTGTGGCATTTCCTCTGGGGCCAAGGGCCCTTCTGCAAGATGATCTGCCCAAAGAGTAGGGATGTATTATTCCAGTCTCTTCCTCTAGCTTCACATTTTCAAGTTGTATCAAACAGAATGGTGTAGTCAGAAAGGCACCGCTCAGGCATCAAGAGGTTTTGGCTTGAGGCCTGGTTCTCTCTGCAGAGAGCTGGGTAACTCTGCCAGCCCTTTATCTTCCCTGGTGGCTCCTTCTTTCCTCTTCTGTGAAATGAGGGCTTCATTTCTCATGCTCTCTCAAGTTCCTTCCACTTCTAATAATGTCCAAGGCTGCCTCTGCTGAAAATTTTACCACATTCAAGTCATCAAGTATTTATTTATATAGATGGTAAACTCTTAGACGGCAAGGATCAGGCAAGGATTTCATTGATCTGGCAAGGATTTCATTGATCCCCAACACCTAAATACTGAAATATTGTAAAAGTGCATAATATTGGTTGAATGAATGGGACTGTAAAAAATCAATAATACATTTTATTTTAAAATATTTATTTATTTTGAGACAGAGTCTTGCTCTGTTGTCCAGGCTAGAGTGCACTGGCATGATCTCGAATCACTGCAACCTCTACCTCCCAGGTTCAAGCAATTCTTGTGTCTCAGCCTCCCGAGTAGCTGAGACTACAGGCATGCACCACTGTGCCCAGCTCATTTTTGTATTTTTAGTAGCGACGAGGTTTCACCACGTGAGCCAGGCTGGTCTCAAACCCCTGACCTCAAGTGATCAGCCTGCCCTAGCCTCCCAAAGTGTTGGGATTACAGGTGAGCCACTGCGCCTGGTCAATAACATATTTTATTAACAGTACTAGTAGTTGTGGAAGCAGCACTAACAGTAAACCTTTTTTTTTTTTGAGCACACACTATAAGCTAGGCGTTGTGCTAAATGCTTCATATGGTCTGTCTCATTTAATTGAAGGAGACAAGTTCATATTTCCATTTTCCCTCTGTGGCAAACACTACTAAATATAACCATTCTCACCTTCATCCTTATTAATAAAACCTCAATTTTGTTTGGGGTAGCAATGTAAATGTTAGGAACGATTCCCTCCCCCAGATACCCTTGCTTCTTGGGTTAAACCACTGGGCTCCGTTCTGGCTAATGAGATGTAAGCAGAAGTCTACTGGGTGGGATTTGTAGGGAAGCTATTGTTTCCTGGATTTAAAAAAAAGGGAAATCTCAGCTAGAAATTGACTTTTCACCTTCTCTTAATTCCTGCCTGGGATTAGGATGCACTGCCTGCTGCCAGGTGAATCGGTCACCTTGCTACAATGAGGACTAAAACCCTGTGAGCAGGAAGTGATAAGGAGCCTGCACCCTTGTTGACTTCCCTGAGTGGAGGTGTCAGCCCTCCTACACCACAGCCCCAGACTTCTGGATATATGAGAAAGACAAACCTCCTACTAAGATATTCTACCTTGACCACATGCTGTTCCTGATGACACAATGATGGGTGTTTCCCCAAACACGGGCATTTCTGGCCTCTGCTTTTATGAGCTCTGACTTCACTCTTTCTTCCAAGAGCAACCTTACTCCTCATTGCCTGCTTCTTCATGACTCTCTCTCTCTCTGTGTCTTGGGCTTTGACCACTTTGATATTAACTATATTTTCTCATTTTCTGAATTCTTGATGCTCTGGCATTTGGGGCCTCACTGACTGGGGAAAAGACCGTTTCTCCTAGGGCTAGCCATTTCTCAGAAACAGCAAACAACCCTCTGGGAAGTGTCCCTTTCACATGTGAACTAACCAGTCCAGCGACTAGTCTAAACCACCTCCTCTACCTAGCTTTTATATTCTGGGAGGCAATATTCTCCTACCCTAATCATCCCAGGTTCAGACAACTTAGTGACCACCCCTATATCCCAGAGCCTGCCAAAATCCTTCAAAGCAGCCAATGCTAACCCTGCTCACCTGCTCACCCTGCCTCATCACGGAAACCACAGTAAAGGCTTTTGCCTACTCTGTCCTCTTGATCCTTCTTCCTCTTGGCTAACCCTGGTACTTCTCCACATGGCCCCGACTGGTCTGGCGTGCCTCCTCTTGGGAACTGTAAGTAACAAACTATCTTTTCAATGGCAATAACCTCCTGATCTGTAGGCATCCCCAAACCTAAATGAAACCAAAATTTTAAGACAACTTCCAATGGCTTTACCCGACATACCTCTCCCATCGTCTCCCTCCACATGTTAAGACCCATGCAGCTAGGCCAGGAAGAGCTACTGCATTTTTGCACTTGCTATTGCTCTATCTTCAGCACTGTACTTGGTCAGTACTGCACTTGGTCACTGCTGTTGAGCAAGGATTATAAGCCCCTTAACTGGGAATAATTCTTGACTCTCTTGATGGAATACAATTTGTTCTTTGGCAAAAAATCTCTACAAGGTAGGATGCCTAGTGACGAAAAAATTTACACTAGCAAACAAGCAAAAGTAACAAAGAAACTGGGCACATGGATTCTTAGCATGTTAAAGCTGAATGGGACCTTAGGAATCATGTGGACAACAGACTGTGGTCTCCTTTTGTGGCCCAGAGAGAAGTGACTTATCCCAAGGTACACAGGGAACTAGTAAGATTCGGAAGTACAATTTGCATAAATGACTTCCTTCAATGTTGAGCAGTTAGTACGGACAAACTCAAAGGCAGATGCTAGGAAGGAAGTGGTGGGTGGACTCAAAGATTAAGCAGTCCTTGATCCTCCCCCCAAGGAAGCTGCTGTCTCCTAGAGGAGAAAGTAAAAATCGGTGAATAAGTAAAGCTCGGGATAGAAACAGGGCTTCTAGGTATAGATAAGGAAATTGACCACATGTGTTGATCTTCTCTCTTTACTAAAACCCTACTAAGAAAACACTAAATAATTTTAAATGACTCACAAGAACAAGAACAGGACAGGAGGCAACAGTAAATGAAAAACGTAAACACAGTTTTTTAAAAAACAGAAAACAGAGCAGTGGTAATTGACTTAGCAGAATAGAGAAAGTTATAACCCAAGCACTCACAGGGGTAGTACCTTTTGGTACCAAAAAGGTGTGAAAAGGAGGTGAAACCCTTCACCCTACAGCACCATGGAGGAGCTCACAGTTGGAATAAGACACATCCCCTTTTCAATCATGGCACCCACTCAGGCAGCTACCTCAAGCTTGCCAAGAAATAGAAAGTTTATTCTCTAGATAAATTGAACCCGAAGCAATCTGGGTTTGGAAACATATCACAGAGGCAAGGATGGGCAGGCATTGAAAATAGTGGAATTAAGTGAAAAATTGACACTTAGTTTCCAGTCTCTCTTTCCCACTCCTAAAATGCCAGTCTTCTTCCCCAACTACTTACAAGACAGCAGCCTGGGGGATTCTTCTCTAGAGAAACAACAAAGTACAGAGCCAGATAAAAAGCCTCCCTAACTGATACTTGGGGAGGAGTGGTAGTGTCTCTCTTTAAAGAAAGTTTATTTTCCACCTCATCAACCCATAATAAAGACCACCAGAGAACAAGCCAGTGCACACAGCATTCCAGGCAGGTTTTTGGTGCCTCTTGAATATGAACAAGAAGCGTTAAATGGTTGAGGAAAGCCTCCAAGGTTAAAGATAGAGACCAAATCAAAAGAATGAAGCAGCTTGTAACATACTAGCATAGTGCAGATTGCAGAATAAAATGTCAAGAGAACTAGAATTACAAAATCAGAGAGATGAGAAACTACTGCATTCATAAACTAAGTGTAAAGTGATATGTAAAAGGAAGGATGAGAGATCAGCAAAATACTCTTGGAAATTAAAAAGAAGATCACTGAAATGAAAAGTTCAGTAGAAGCCTTGGAAGGTGAAATTAATGAAATTTCCCAGAAAATAATAAATAAAGAGATGGAAAAATAGTAAAAATAATACATATTTGAGCAGTGCTATGCAATAGAAATACATTACAAGCTACATTTGTAATTTAATTTTCTACTAGCCATATTAAAAAGGTAATAATAAACAGGATTAGTTTTAATAATATATTTAACCCAATAAATCCAAGACAGTATTAGTTCAACATGTAATCAATATAAAATTATTAATGAAATATTTACAATCTTTTTGCCATACCGAGTCTTACAACTTACCTCCATTTGGACAACATATGTTTCAAGTGTTCAATATCCACAAGTGGCAAGGGGCTGCAATATTGGACAGCACATATATAGAAAATCAGTCCCGGAAGTCTAATAACAAAATTCCAGAAAGAACAAAACACACGTAGACATGGGATTCAAGAAACAGAGGGCTCACTACAAGAACAAAACAAGACACCATCAGGAGGACAAGGGCGTGGCAGACCAGCTTGTTCCAGGTGGAGCCGGAGGAGGACGGAGGCTTCAGGAGGGAGGGCTCTGTATCAAACACTAATGTAATCTGTTTAAAAGTTCGGATAAATTAATTTACCAGTTGTTTGACAAATTTGTTGAAGCATTGGAAAAAGTTAATGATGGATTTATTTATTATTTATTAATTTTTTTTGAGACGGAATCTCACGCTGTCACCCAGGCTGGAGTGCAATGGCGCAATCTCAGCTCACTGCAACTCGGTCCCTGGTTGAAGCAATTCTTCTGCCTCAGCCTCCCAAGTAGCTGAGATTACAGGCACCTGCCACCACGCCCGGCTAGTTTTTGTATTTTTAGTAGAGACAGGGTTTCACCATGTTGGTCAGGCTGGTCTTGAACCCCTGGCCTCAAGCGACCCACCCACCTTGACCTCCCAAAGTGCAGGGATTATAGGTGTGGGCCACTGCACCCAGCCTCGTGGCAGATTTACAGAAAATTAAAACAAAAAATATTGAGGCTATTATTATGAGAAAAATAATTCTGTGAGAAATCAAACATATAATCATAGTACACTAATAGGCTTAAGAGAATGAGATTCTCAGTTATCATGGGAAGTTGAAAAATATTGTTGAGAATGGAGAAACCAAGAAGCAAGCAGCATAAGCCTTGATTCTTATAAGTGATTTTTATGAGAAATGTGGAAGTAAATACCTGAAGAAGTCGATGGAAGAGCTAAAAGTGCCTCTGGGAAGTGAGACTGGGAGGATGCTGGGAGTCTGCTGTGTTTTGCAACCTTTTAATATTTGATTTTTAAGAAAGCTCTATCCATATAATATATTGATTAAAAAACAAGTAATACATAAGAAACTAATAATGTTAATATGGATACCTGCTGAGAGAATTAAGACTGGAGAGGTTATATGCTTCCAGAAAGAGGAGAGGAGACAAGGCTTTTCAGAGGAGTTGCAATTTTCAGTCCTCCTTGACAGATTATTAATGTGCAGTATAATAATTTCCAGCTTCTTCCCCCCAGCATGGGAAGATGTTTAAATAAATAAATATCAACCCACAGATGTCTATGAAATCAGAGGGAAGGATGGCGAAAATACTACATCCTTGGTGTCTATGTTTCCTTGTTGACTTTTCAGGTTGCTGTAACTGGTGAGCTTGCTTTTGGAATTTAGAGCTAGAAGCATCTTAAAGATCATCTAATTTTGTAACCCCCAGACTTGGTAAATCATGATACTCACCCATGAGTATCATGGGAGATTTAATACAAGTCATATTCCTGGGCCCAGCTCCAGATCCATTGTATCAGAATCTCCAGGGCTGCAGCCCCACAATCTGCATTTTTACAAACCTCATGGAAGGATTCCGGCAATTAGCCAGGAGTGATATGATCCCTCCTGAATAGCTACGTCTTCATTTTACAGTTTAGGGAAACTAACACATTAGAGGTGACACCAGTGCTTCTCAAAAGTGTGACCCCTGCACTGATGTCTTTAGCAACATCTGAAACCTTGTTAGAAGTTAGAATTTGTTAGAGCTTGTGAATTCTCAGGCCCCACTCCAGATTTAGTGAATCAGAAATTCTGTATTTTAATTAAACCTCCAGGTGAGTTTGATGAACACTCAAGAGTGAGAACTGTTGTCTTAAATTATCACCCTAGGGTAGCAGTTGGTATAGTAGACAGCTAGATTCAAAAGGGGCCTTACTCATGATTCTTTTTTTCTTTTTGGAGACAGAGTCTCGCTCTGTTGCCCAGGCTGGAATGCAGTGGCACACTCTCAGCTCACTGCAACCTCTGCCTCCCAGGTTCAAGGGGTTCTCCTGCCTCAGCCTCCTGACTAGATGGGATTACAGGTGCACACCACCATGCCCTGCTAATTTTTGTATTTTTTAGTAGAGACGGGGTTTCACCATATTTGCCAGGCTGATCTCGAAGCCCTGGCCTCAAGTGATCTGCCCACCTCAGCCTCCCAAAGTGCCGGGATTACAGGCATGAGCCGCTGCACCCAGCCCTTACTCATGATTTAATCACATCCCTCATTTTATAGAAGAAAGAGGAAAACCTAAAAAAATGGAGATGACTTGCCCACCTGAGTAGAAGCAGCTGTCTTGGTGCCAGAGGGAAGATAATCCCTATAGTCTGAAGATGTGAAAGCCAAAAAGGTCCAGACAGCCTAAGCCCTCAACACATCAATGAACTGCTGGACTGAGCTCAGGACCATCCACGATCAGACCTCCCTAGTGATGAGGAGCACCTTACTGTTGAAACCAGTGTCTGCCAGGTGTTCTGTTACTGCAGCTAAACACATTCTGTGGGATCCAGGAGTATTCTTACAACTCTGAGATTTTTTTTTATATCACCTCCTACTTGAGATGACTTGGACAGCTGTGGCAGAGTATATAGAATCCAAACTGAAAGGTTTCTGTTGGCCACTTCCCCTGGGCTCCCATAGGACCTTATCCAATGTTTCTCATAGCATTTGGTCAACTCCTGCTCTAAGGGTTAGTTACTGGGTCAAGAGCTTCTCAATTTTGAATCCCCAGAACCTAGCGTGGTGCCTGGCACACAGTAGGTGTTGAATGAATGGTTGTGCTATGAATGGATGAACAGGTTCTAGCTCTGTGTTCATGTTACACATGAGTATGTGGCTGCTGCTCCTCTTTTATTTTGTCTACAGGACCAGCTATTTCCTTACCCAAGTGTTTGCTAACTTCCCTGCCTACTTATAAACAATTTAACTATTTCATTTTCAATGTAGCCTTTCCTCTAACAGAAACACGTTGGCTTTTGTTCTTAGTCATAATTTTCCCACTGCTCCTGGGATGTCTCTGTCTTTGGTGAAAGTGGATGTGAAGGCTGGATATTCCGAAGAGAAATACCCTTAGCTGGCTTTACCTGTAAACGAAACTGTTCTCTGCCAGGAATCTGGAGGGGGCAGAGGGAGTGGAGGGTCTGGATTGAGTTGGGGGGACTGGAGAGTGGAGGAATCAGGGCAGTGGTGTTAGCTGCCCTGCCTGGCTGAGCAGTCACTGGTAAGGAGGCTGCAAGACACCCCAGGGCCAGCCCACAGCCAAGGCTGTCACAGTGTCTAGGATCCTTAAATCACAGATCTTTAAAAGGAGGCCACAGCATCCAAGGGCTCCACTTTCCATTTCCTCAGGGCTTTCTGGTCAGAGAAAGAGGCTGTGAGCTGACTGTCAGTTTCGTCAGGGAAGAGGGGAGGAAGACACCTGCATGAACCAGATGAACCAGGCACTCCTCCCTGGGAAACCCGCCCGGCTGTGGCACTGTCAGCAGCCGCTGGAGGTCCCACACACCTGAGAAGTCAGCGGAGTAGATGCTGTTTTGGGGGAGTGCTCTGCTCTGCAGGAGGAAAGTCTCCAAAATGAGAGTTTGGAGCAGGAAAAGCCTGGCAGGTTATTTTCCTCAATTTCATCTTGTGTCCACTTTACCTCCAGGACTCTGGATAACTCATCAGAAAATTGTTTGCTTTTAAAAGGAGCAGGGGAGATGTCAAGTGCTGTCTTTCTCCATGAGATAACCTAACAAATGTCAATTTTCTGCGATGTCAAGTTGTCCAGTTCAGTTGGATCACACTGACGATAGACTCGCATCCCTTTTCCCAGGGCTGCTAGAAACAGGCCCTTGCAGCAGAAGATTGGCTCCAGTTCTTCCCAGGAGGTCCTGCCCTAATTCTAGCTGCGGCAGGCAGTCCTGGACGCTGGGCTCCAGAAAACCTTTCCCTTTGTCCCTCCAGCATGGGGTGGCAGCAGCTCTCTGCTGTGGCTAGTCTCTGATTGCATCACCATCTCCTGGTTGGCTTTCGGCTCTTCCATCATGTAGGTAACCAAATCCCTGCATTAAATTCCACGCCTTTGCAATTCTCCATTTCTGTTTTCCTGGTGGGGCCTGGCTGATGAAAGCATTTACTGTGTGTGAGGCTTGATATAAAGTGCCTCAGATGCTTCATCCTATGAAGCCAGTCCTGTTATCATTCTGTTTCTATATCTGTGGAAATTACAGCTTAAATGAAGTCAATTGTCCAAGTTAACATAGCTCATGAATGACAGAGTAGGGCTTGGAACCCAGCAGCACCACTCCAAGGTCCATGCTCTTACACAGAAAGCTAATAATCTACATCCCATTTATGAAATCTTGGGTGAGCTTTGAGTGTGTGGGAATGCAAGTGCTTCATTTCCTCTCTCTGGAATGTCTCAGGTCTCAACTTAAATCTCACTTCCCTGAGGAAGCTTTCCCTATCACCCATAATGACATTGAACGTCCCCATCCCTGCAGCTCCTAAAGCCCTCAGGGTTCCTCAAGCCCCTAGGGCTTTCTTATTCTATCTCCATGCTATATTGTGTTTGCTTGTCTGCTGTTCGTTTTTCCACTAAACTGGAATTGCTTGAGGACAGAGACTATACTTCCATTATTCATTATTCTACTCCCACTACCTTGCACAATCAAGATTTGATAAATAAATGACTGAATCCCTGGAACACTAGGGACACATTGCTGCTCAAGAAGGTCTGACTCAGTCTCCACATTGCCTGTGCCACGTAAGGCCCAAGCTCCTGTTTGGCTTCCAAGGTCCTTCATATCTGGCCTGACCATTGATCCAGCTTAGCTTCCCACCATGACTGCTGAGTCCAGCCAGACCTCCACTTACACAGGCCAGGAACATTGCTACCTTTCTCAAACCCCTTCTCAGATGCACAGCTAGCTCTTCCCCAGCACCGTTAGAACTGCTTGCCTTCCGTACTTACACCCCACCATCCCTCCAGGCCCCTCCTTCCCGTCTTCTCCACAGGCATCCCGGACAACCCTATTCCTGTCTGAAAACTCTTATCATATATGCCTTTTGGTTGTCATTTTCAGCATCTGAATACCCATCACCCACCATCTACCCACAAGTGCTATGGAGGTAGAGCCTACATCACTTGACAGAAGCAGGAAAATGTCAAACAGTTGCTTTCCCAAGCCTCATGTGCCGAAGTGGGGGCATGAACCCATGTCCTAAGCTCCACCTAGCAGAAACCATCACCCTGTACTGAAATGGGAGCTGGTGTTGCAGAGCAAGGAGGGTAATGCAGTGCTTTCTCCATTTCTGATGGCAGCAGCAGCCAGATTTAGTTCCTGGAACAGCCACGGCAGAGAGGCACTGCTGTGTCCAGTGCTCAAAGGCAGCCATGTAGGCAGCAGTAACGGGCATAGCGTCCTGATAGGACCTGTTCTGTGACTTCATTTGGGGATTGCTCTTAACTGCGTAGCCCTGAGCCTAGTCTTTTAGCCCTCCCAGTGGTGAACTGCCCAACATCCTTTCTTTAAAAAACAGCTATTTTGAAGTATAATAAATTGCACATACTTGAAATACTCAATTTAATAAATTTTACCATATGCAGAAACTTGGGAAACCATGACCACAATCAAGAAAGTGAACTTCCACATCAAGCTCAACAGTTCCCTCATGCCCCAACCCCCATAACCACAAATGCCAGTGGCCACTTTAGCACTGGGGGAGCTCTGAATTAGGAAAGATGAAGGCAAGCCCTTTGGTTTGTCTTCCAGGAGCTACCAGAGAGCTCAAAACAAATCATAATTCAGTGTGAATGGGGTCTACACTGCCCCCTCTGGTGCTGGTTCCAGGCATGAGGGCTGCCTGGTACAACAGGGCATAAAACCCTAAGATTTATATGTACCTCACCCAGCCCTAGATTCAGGGGTGGCCCTTTGATTCATTTAAGCTCTCAGTGTATCTCATTCCTTTATCCACAGAAATTAACTCAAGAATCAGTCATAACCCAAGCTCTAGCTAACTAGGATGTTACATTACTCCAGCCATAGGAACTAGTTTAAGTATGACCATGTATTCTAAACAGGTCCAATCATGGTGAATGTCAGGAATTTTTCTAGACCAACAGTACACAGATTTGTCTTTCTTTTATGGGCTTGATGGCAGTGCCCAATAGTACATACAGTGGCAATTGACATCTTTGGTGACAGTGTACATAGTCCAAAGGGAAATGTCTATAATAAAAAAGAATTAAATTAGAATTTGCCTTGTTTTTTAGAATTGAGTGAAGAAAGGTGTATCAGTCAACACAGGCTAGGTTATGCTGCAGTAACAAATAATTCAAATCTCAGACGCCTAGAGCAAAAATGGTTGATTTCTTGGTCAAAATACATGTACATTATTCTGTCATATGCTTTCTTCCCTATGGCCTAGGCTAATGGAGCAGCCTCTTTGTAGCACATTGCCAGGTATCAGGCAGAGGGATGAGAGAACATGGAGGACTATGTGCTAGATTTTAAGGTTTCCACTCAGAGGTGACTCTTGTTACCTACACCCACTTCATTGGCCAAAGTAAGTCACGTGGCCACACCTCACTTAAAAAATGGATGTGAGCCTACCAACCGAAAAAAGCCTAGGTCCAGATGGGTTCACAGCCAAATTCTACCAGACATACAAAGAGGAATTGGTACCACTCCTTCTGAAATGATTCCAAACAATCCAAAAAGAGGGAATTCTTCCCAAATCATTCTATGAGACCTACATCATTCTGATACCAAAACCTGGCAGACACTCAACAAGAAAAGAAACTTCAGGCCAATATCCATGATAAACATAGATGCAAAAATCTTCAATAAAATACTGGCAAACTGATTACAGCAGCACATCAAAGAGCTTATCCATCACAATCAAGTAGGCTTCATCCCAGGGATGCAAGGCTTGTTCAACATACGCAAGTCTGTAAGTGTAATTAACCACATAAACAGAACCAAAGACAAAAACCACATGATTGTCTCAATAGAGGCAGAGAAGGCCTTCGACAAAATTCAACAGCCCTTTATGCTAAAAACCCTCAATAAACTAGGTATTGATGGAACATATCTCAAAATAATAAAAGCTCTTTATGACAAACCCACAGCCAATATCATACTGAATGGGCAAAAACTGGAAGCATTCCCTTTGAAATATGGCACTAGACAAAGATGTCCTCTCTCACCACTCCTATTCAATATAGTATTGGAAGTTCTGGCCAGAGCAATCAGGCAAGAAAAAGAAATAAAGGGGATCCAATTAGGGAAGGAGGAAGCCAAATTGTCTCTATTTGCAGATGACATGATTGCATATTTAGAAGACCCCATTGTTTCAGCCCAAAATCTCCTAAAACTGATAAGCAACTTCAGCAAAGTCTCAGGATATAAAATCAATGTGCAAAAATACAAACATTCCTATACACCAATAACAGACTGAAAGAGAGCCAAATCAAGAACAAACTGCCATTCACAATTGCTACAAAGAGAATAAAATACCTAGAAATACAACCAGCAAAGAATGTAAAGAACCTCTTTAATGAGAAGTGCAAACCACTGCTCAACAAAATAAGAGAGGACACAAACAAATGGAGAAACATTCCATGCTCATGGTTAGGAAGAATCAATATTGTGAAAATGGCCATACTGCCCAAAGTAATTTACAGATTCAATACTATCGTCATCAAGCTACCAATGACCTTCTTCACAGAACTGGAAAAAACCACCTTAAACTTCACATGGAACCAAAAGAGAGCCTGCATAGCCAAGTCAATCCTAAGCAAAAAGAACACAGTGGAAGGCATCACACTACCGGACTTCAAACTATACTACAAGGCTACAGTAATCAAAACAGCATGGTACTGGTACCAAAACAGAGATATAGCCCAATGGAACAGAACAGAGGCCTCAGAGGCAACACAACACATATACAACCATACAATCTTTGACAAACCTGATAAAAACAAGTCATGGGGAAGGGACTCCCTGTTTAATAAATGATGTTGAGAAAACTGGCTAGCCATGTGCAGAAAGCAGAAACTGGACCTCTTCCTGACAGCTTAAACTAAAATTAACTCCAGATGGATTAAAGACTTAAACATAAGACCTAATACCATAAAAACCGTAGAAGAAAACTGAGGCAAAACCATTCAGAACATAGGCATAGGCAAGGACTTCATGGCTAAAACACCAAAAGCATTGGTAACAAAAGCCAAAATAGACAAATGGAATCGAGTTAAACTCCAGAGCTTCTGCACAGCAAAAGAAACAATCATTAGAGTTAACTGGCAACCAAGTGAATGGGAAAAAAATTTTTGCAATCTACCCATCTGACAAAGGGCAAATATCCAGAATCTACAAAGAACTAAAACAGATTTACAAGAAAAAAACAAACAAGCCCATTCAAAAGTGGGGAAAGGATATGAACAGACGCTTTTCAAAAGAAGATATATATGAGGCCAACAAACATGTGAAAAAATGCTCATCATCACTGATCATCAGAGAAATGCAAATCAAAACTACCTTGAGATACCATCTCACGCCAGTTAGATTGGCGATCATTAAAAAATCTGGAGACAACAGATGCTGGAGAGGATGTGGAGAAATAAGAACACTTTTACACTGTTGGTGGGAGTGTAAATTCCCACCACCAATGGTAAAAACCATTGTGGAAGACAGTGTGGTGATTCCTCAAGGACCTAGAAATAGAAATTCCATTTGACCCAGCAATCCCACTACTGGGTATATATCCAAAGGATTATAAATAATTCTGTTATAAGGACACATGCACACGAATGTTCACTGTGGCACTGTTTACAATAGCAAAGACTTGGAACCTACCCAAATGCCCACTGATAATATACTGGACAGGGAGAATGTGGCACATATACACCAATATAAAACGATGAGTTCGTGTCCGTTGTACGGACATGGATGAACCTGGAAACCATTATTCTCAGCAAACTGACACAAGAATAGAAAATAACACCGCATGTTCTCACTCATAGGTGAATGTTGAACAATGAAAACACATGGACACAGGGAGGGGAGCATCACACACTGAGGTCTGTGGCGGGGAATGAGAGGAGGGACAGCAGGGGCTGGGGAGTTGGGGAGGAATAACATGGGGAGAAATGACAGATATAGGTGACGGGGAGGTAGGCAGCAAACCACCTCGCCATGTGTGTACCTATGCAACAATAATACTTGTTCTTCACTTGTATCACAAAACCTAAAATGCAATAGAATATATATTTTTTAATGGATGAGTACAATTCTCCACTGGGAAGGAACACTAAATATGCATAAATAAGTTATGTTTATCAGAGAACATGTCACCTCAAAAAAAGGTAATGTAAGAGGTATTTGTACATTTAAAAAAGGGTTGACTCACATGAGAAAAATGAGAAAATATGAATAGGTCAATATCTATTAAAAAAATTGAATCAATAATTAACAACCTTCCAAAACAGAAAGCACCAGGCCCATATGAATTCACTGGACAATTAAGCCAAACATTTAAGGAAGAAGTTATACCAATTCTTTATAATCTCTTTCAGAGGACAGAAGCAGAGGGAATACTTCCTAATTCATTCTACGAGAGCAGCATTACTCTAACACCAAAACCAGACAAAGACATTATAAGAAAAGAAAACTACAGGTCAATATCACTCATGAACATATTAGTAGATGCAAATATCCTCAACACATACTAGGAAATAGAATTCAATAATGTATAAAAAGACTTACATGCCACAACCAAGGAGGGTTTGTCCCAGGTGTGCAAGATTGGCTCAACATTCAAAAATCCATTAATGTAATCCATCACATTAACAGGCCAAAAATGAAAGCTCGTATGATCATATCAATGGATGCAAAAAAAGCATTGACAAAACCCAACATTCATTCATGATAAAAACTCTCAATAAGAGAGTCACTAGTAAGAAAAGAATAGAAGGAGACGTCCTAAGTTGATAAAGAATATTCATGCAAACCTACAGCTAACATTATGCTTAATGGTGAGAAACAGGAAACTTTCCCACGAAGATCAAGAACAAGGCAAGAATCTTACCACTACTCTTCAATATCATAGAGGAAGTTCTAACATATGCAACAGGTCAAGAACATAAAATAAAAGGTATACAGATTGGGAAGGAGGAAATAAAACTGTCTTTGTGCACAGATCAGGTGATTGTCTATGCAGAAAACCCAAAAGAATTGACAAAGGAAAACCTCCTGGAAGTAAAAAGTGATTCTAGAAAAACTTCAGGATACAAGGTTAATATACAAGAGTCTACTGCTTTCCTATATTCCAGCAATAAAAAAGTGGAATTTGAAATTTTAAACACATTATAATTCATATTAGCACTCCCCAAATATGAAAGGCTTAGGACTAAATCTATCAAAATATGTATAGGACCTATATGAGGAAAACTACAGTATTTTGGTGAATGAAATATAAGAACTAAATAAATAGAGGGACATTTCATGTTCATGGATAGGAAGACAATATTCTCAAGATGTTAGTTCTTCCCAACTTGATCTATAGGTTCAATGCAATCACAGCCAAATCTCAGCACATTATTCAGGTCACATGGCCACACCTGACTTCAAACATCAGTGTGTACAATTCTCCCGTGGGAAGGAACACTAAGTATGCATAAATAAGTGCTGTTTATCAAGGAATGTATCACTTCAAAAATTATAACCTAAGGTTATAAGAATCAGCAAACTGAGTCTGTTGTTGTTGAGATGGGGTTTTACTCTTGTTTCCCAGGCTGGAGTGCAATGACATGATCTGGGCTCACTGCAACCTCCACCTCCCAAGTTCAAGCGATTCTCCTGCCTCAGCCTCCTGAGTAGCTGAGATTACAGGTGCCCACCACCACACTCAGCTAATTTTTGTATATTTAGTAGAGATGGGGTTTCACCACGTTGGCCAGGCTGGTCTGGAACTCCAGACCTCAGGTGATCTGCCCGCCTTGGCCTCCCAAAGTGTGGGGATTACAGGCATGAGCCCCACATCTGGGCTGATTCTAAAATTTATATAGAGAAGCAAAAGACCCAGAATAACTAATACGATGTGGAAGCAGAAGGACAAAGGTGGAAGACTGACACTACCCAATTCAAGAGTTACTACAAAGCTACAGTAATCAAGACAGTGTGTAGTGGCAAAAGAAAAGATAAGTGCACCAATAAAACAAAACAGAAGTCCAGAAATAAATACACATCAATAGAGTCAAATGATCTTGACAAAGAAGTAAAGGTAATAATATAGAGCAAAGATGTTTTTTTCACAGATGGTGCTGGAACCAAATGTCCAAATGCAAAAAAATAATAATAATTATCTAGACTTCACCCTTCATAAGAATGAACTCAAAATGTATCATAGACCTAAGTGTAAATGCAAAACTTTGCAACTTCTAGAAGATAACGAAGGAGAAAACCCTACATGACCTCAGGTTTGACGGTGACTTTTTAGATACAACAACAAAGGCATGATCCATGAAATAAATAATTGATAAACTATACTTCATTAAAATTAAAAACTTCTGCTCTACAAACACAATGTCAAGAGAATGAGAGGACAAGTCACAGACTGGGAAAAAATATTTGCAAGAGACACATCTGATAAAAAAAAAACCTCTTATCCAAAATGTACAATGAACCCTTAAAACTCAATAATAAGAAAACAAATAAACCAATTTTAAGATGAGCTAAGACTTTAACAACTACTTCACCAAAAAAGATATACAGATTGGGAAATAAGCATATAAGAAATGCTCCACATCATTTGTCATCAGGAAAATGCAAACTAAAACAACCATGAGGGACCACTACACATCTATTAGAGTGGCCAAAATCTAGAAAACTGGCAATACCAAATGCTGGCATAGACGTGGAACAACAAAAATTCTCATTTGTTGCTGGTGGAATGCAAAATGTTACAGCCACTTTGGAAGACAGTTTGGCGGTTCTTACAAAACTAAACATATTCTTAACCATATGATCCAGCAATTACAATCCTTGGTATTTACCTAAAGGAGGTGAAAACTTATGTCCAAACAAAAACTGTCACACAAATGTTTTTAGCTGCTTTATTCATAATTGACAAAACTTGGAGGCAACCAATATGTCTTTCAGTAGGTGAATATATAAACTATAATACAACCAGACAGTGAATTTTCTTTTCATTCTTTTTTCTTTCTTTTCTCTTTTTTTTTTCTTTTAACAGTCTTGCTCTGTCACCCAGACTAAAGTGCAGTGGCACAGTCTCAGCTTACTGCAGCCTCAGTCTCCTGGGTTCAAGTCAACCTCCCACCTCAGCCTCCCACGTAGCTAAGACTAGAGGTGTGCACCACCTTGCCTGACTAATCTTTGTGTTTTTGTTTGTTTGTTTGTTTGTTTTGAGATGGAGTTTCGCTATTGTTATTCAGGCTGGAGTGCAATGGCACGATCTTGGCTCACCGCAACCTCCACTTTCTGGGTTCAAGCAGTTCTCCTGCCTCAGACTCCCGAGTAGCTGGGACTACAGGCACGTACCACCATGCCCAGCTAATTTTTGTATTTTTTTTTTAGTGGAGACGGGGTTTCACCTTGTTGATCAGGATGGTCTAGATCTCCTGACCTAGTAATCCACCCGCCTTGGCCTCCCAAAATGCTGGGATTATAGGCATGAGCCACCGCGCCTGGCCTGTATTTTTTTTTTTAATAGAGATGGGTTTTCATGTTGCTCAGGCTGGTCTTGAAATCTTGGGCTCAAGCAATCTGCCCATGTCTGCCTTCCAAAGTGCTGGGATTACAGGCATGAGCCACCATGCCTCGCCACATAGTGAATTTCCTTTAGTACCATGAAAAGACATGGAGGAAACTTAAATGCATATTACTAACTGAAAGAAGTGAATCTGAAAAGGCTACATACTATATGATTCCAATTATATGACATTCTGGAAAAGGCAAAATATGAAGACAGTAAAAATATCAGTGATTGCCACGGGTTGGGGAGGGAATGGAGAAGGATGAATAGCTGAAACAGGAAATTTAGGACAGTGAAAATGCTCTGTATGATACTATAATGATGGATATGTAGCATTCTCCAATCACATAGAATGTAAAACACCAAGAGTGAACCCTGATGTAAACTATGATTTTTTTTTTTCCAGACGGTCTTGCTGTGTAACCCAGGCTAGAGTGCAGTGGCATGATCTGGGTTCACTGTAACCTCCGCCTCCCACGTTCAAGCTATTCTCCTATCTCAGCCTCCTGAGTAGCTCAGATTACAGGAGTGCACTACCATGCCTGGCTGATTTTTGTATTTTTAATAGAGATGGGGTTTCACCATGTTGTCCAGTTTGGTTGGTCTCAAACTCCTGACCTCAGGTGATCTGCCCACGTCAGCCTACCAATGTGCTGAGATTACAGGTGTGAACCATGGCGCCTGGCTTAAACTATAAATTTTTGATGATTATGATGCGCCAAGGTAGGTTCATCAGTTGTAACAAATGTACCACACCAGTGGAATGCTGATGATGGAACGCTGTTTATGTGTGGGGTCAGAAGGTATATGGGAAATCTCTGTGCCTTCCTCTCAATTTTGCAGTGGACCTAAAACTCCTCTAAAAAAATAAGATCTTAAAAAAGGAGTGGGGGAGTCTTGGCAGTTCAAACGAGGGTAACACTTTACCATTATTGGAACATGAAATCTGCATTTATAACTGTGTAGTAAATTTTATGTTTCATTTCTAAATAAGTACTGCACAAAGCACCTATCTTGCAACTGTCTTTACTAATGAAGCAGATGTTTCTTTGAGGTATTTATTGATCATTTGCTGGCTCTCTGGTGAAATGCCACCTTGTGCTCTTTGCCTGTTTTTCTCTTAAGCTATTTTCTATTGGTTTCTAGTGATTTACACATATATTCTGGATACCAATCTCTTGTTAGATGCATTATAAAGATCTTTTTCTAGTTTGTGACTAGAAACTAGAAAAGTCTTTCCATTCTGTAGTTCTTTTTCATGTCAAATTGATCAATTTTTTCTTTGTGCATTTTACTTTTTTGTGTCTTAAGAAGTCCTTACTTGAAAGTCAAAAAAATTTTCATTTTATTTAAATATGTTACTTTTATTTTTTTATTTTTTTATTTTTTTTAGACAGAGTCTCTTTCCATTACCCAGGCTGGAGTGTAGTGGTATGATCTTGGCTCACTGCAACCTTCATCTTACAGGTTCAATCAGTTCTCCTGCCTTAGCCTCCTAAGTAAGATTTACAGGCACCACAACCACACCCAACTAATTTTTGTATTTGTAATAGAGATGGAGTTTCACCATGCCAGGCTGGTCTCAAACTCCTGACCTCTGGTGATCCACCTGCCTTTGCCTCCCAAAGTGCTGGGATTACAGGTGGTGGTTCACCACCATGCCCAGCCTTCAACACTTTACTCTTTATTCTATTTTGAAACAACTCATGGTAGAATTAGCCAATAACGGACAGCAGCTTGCTCAATGGCAATGCCATAAATCAGGAATTTCTCTCATATTACACAGAGACAGCTGACCTAATAGACATTTCATTGTGCCATCTCTGTGACCTATGGTAAGCCTCAGTTTCCATATGTAGATAGTGAATAACACCCCCTGCTTTTTTCACAGTATCACAGGCTGGTTTGAAGAAGTGGAAAATATCATTTGTGTTCTGAATTACATAATGAATGTGCAAGAGCTCTGCAAACTATAAGGCCCTATACAAAATAAGGTTTCCATTTTATAATGTTACTTTATTCTTTTCTGCTAAAATTAAAAGTATAACTTTCTTTTGCATAGGTCATAAGAAAAGATTGAGAAATGAAAATTCAGTAATGGTTTCTAAAATGAATGCATTAAATAGTGTAGATAAAGTACAAATTCCTTCTGTTCCCCTCTACAGTACTGGTTCCTTTCTCTGTTCTCTGAAGCAGCCAGTGTAACAAATATTTTTTTAACTCAACCATTGTCTTTATAGTTTTCTTATAAAAGTATGCATCAATAGTGTTTGGAGTGTTTCAAACCTACAGAGAAGCAGAGAGAACGGTGTGATGAGCTCACATATACCCATGAATGAGCTTCAAGGGTCAACAAACTGTCATGTTTTGTTTCTTCTATCCCTCCCCACTCCATACCCCACACCTTGCTGGGTTATCTGAAAGAAAAACTCCGCCATGTTGTAATGTAGTTAATGCACACTTCAACAGAATCTCTAAAATATATGGCACACTTACCCTGTGTGTGAGTCCATTTTTACGTTGCTGATATACCCGAGACTGGGAAGAAAAAGAGATTTAATTGGACTAATGGTTCCACACGGCTGGGGAGGCCTCAGAATCATGTCGGGAGGCGAAAGGCATCCTTACGTGGCAGCCGCAAGAGAAAATGAGGAAGAGGCAAAAGCCAAAACACCTGGTAGACCCATCAGATCTCGTGACACGAGAACAGTACCGGGGAAACCGCCCCCGTGATTCAAACGATCTCCCAGCAGGTCCGTCCCACAACAACATGTGGGAATTATGGGAGCTACAATTCAAATTGAGATTTAGGTGGGGACACAGCCAAACCATATCACCCCTTGGTCTTTATTCCCCAACAAACATAATCACAATATTCCCACACCTAAAAAATTAATATTAATTATTTAACACCATCGATTAGTAAACATCTCCAATTATTTCACGCATTTTTTAAAAAAAGCATTTGAACAAGTTGAGAGTCCAAACTCTCAACATATTTATTTATTTATTATGTTGACCATAAATATGGTCCACATATTTATTTGAATTTATTGAAAAAACTATGCCTTTTGTCCTGGAGAATTTCCACATCCTAGTGGTGTCATTTAATACGTTCCCCTGCCCTCAGCATTTTTATACACTGGTAGTTAGAGCCAGAGGTTTGACCAGTTTCAGCTTTGACACTTAGGCAAAAGTTTCAGAGACAGTATTGTGTTCTTTCTATTGCATCTCATTAGGAGGCCTGTAGTGTCTGGCTGTCATTGTTTTACCGATGTTAATCAGTGGGTTTAGCTCTTATCAGCCTAAACCATTCATATAGTTTGTCATTAGTATTTCACCTAATGGTTTTAGGAAGTGCACTTTTTTTTTTTTTTTGAGATGAAGTCTCACTCTGTTGCCCGAGCTCTATTGCCCAAGTGCAGTGACGTGATCTCGCCTCACAGCAACCTCCACCTCCCGGTTTCAAGTGATTCTCTTGCTTCAGCTTCCCGAGTAGCTGGAACTACAGGCATGTGCCACCATGGCTGGCTAATTTTTGTATTTTTAGTAGAGACGGGGTTTCACGATGTTGGCCAGGCTGGCTTTGAACTATCTCGTGATCTGTCTGCCTCAGCCTCCGAAAGTGCTGGGATTGCAGGCAAGCCCAGGCGGGAGTGCACATTTTTACAGCATTATTTTTGTTTCTATTTTTTTGAAACAAAGACTCACTCTGTTGCCCAGGCTGGAGTACAGTGGTGCAATCTCCGCTCACTGCAACCTCTGCCTCCCAGCTTCAAGCTGTTCTGCTTCAGCCTTCCAAATAGCTGGGATTACAGGTGCCCACCACCATGCCCAGCTAATTTTTGTATTTTCAGTAGAGACAGGGTTTTGCCAAGTTGGCCAGGGTGGTCTTGAACTCCTGACCTCAAGTGATCTGTCTGCTTCGGCCTCCCCAAGTGCTGGGATTACAGGTGTTGCCACGGTACCCGGGAAGGCTTTATATTCTTATTGTTTATTTCTACTTCTACCATAGTGTAGTGAAGTGTCTGTTATCCCCAAATTTCCCATGTTTATATAAAAATTAAAAAAAATTCCTTGTCACGTTGACTGGAAGATAGGTCTCATTGTTCAAATTTGCATTTCTTTTCTTTTTTTTTGTCGAAAAGAACCTTTATTACTTTGTATAACTGCCTCTTATGCTTTCTTGCCAGATGCCTTTGGAGCAGGTGCTTTCTGGACTGGAGCTTTTTGACCCTTCTGAGCTTTTGGAGCAGGCGCTGCCTTCTGGCCTGTGGCTTTCTGGGCAGGAACCTTCTGGGCAGGAGCCTTCTTGCCTGCGGCGGTCATCTTTTTTGCTGGGATTTTAGCAGCAGCTGCAGCAGCACCCTTAGCAGCAGGTGCTTTTTTGGGAGAAGCTTTCAGGAGAGCTGCCTTTTGAAGCTTCTTAACTTCATTCTTGATTATTCTGTTCCTCATTTTCTTTGCCTTCATAACTTTAAACCGATCAAAATCTGTCATCTTGGCTTTCGTTTCTCTGGCTTCAATCTTCTTGGCCCATCGAGTGGCTGCCCATTTCGTATTGATGTCTGCCTTCTGCCAGGCTTGCCGGACGTACTTCTGGCGGGCACTGTGTGGAAACCTGGGGATGAAATCAGTGAGATGCATGCACTTGAAGGGCATGGCCTGTCTCCTCACCTGAGTGCAAGGTCCATCAACCAAAGCCCTGTTCTGATCAATAACATCTACAATCGCGACCAGTTTTCCAGCATGAGGTCCGAAGGAGACGTAGGCCACCCGGCCAACCTCCACGAGGCGCCTGAACACCATGTTGGCGGCGTTAGGCGAGAAGGAAGGCTCAAATTTGCATTTCTTTACTTATTTATGAGGTTCACCCTAAACATTCATATATTTGTTGGCAATTTGTACTCCTTTTACATTTTGACTATTCATGTTATTTGCTCTTCCTTTTTATCTAATGGGATGTTTGCCTTGTCTTACTCACCTGTAACGTTATTTTTGTTTGCTTTTTAAAGAGGTTTTTAAATAAGTAGACTTATCTCTAAAATTGCCCATAATTTCTCTCTCCATTTCTCCACCCCATCCATCCTTTGGCAGAAACCAGCTGCTTTCAGAATGTTCAGCTCACTCCCATGATTAGTTCAAAATTCCATTTCAAGCGCTCCCCTCCCTTCCTCTTGGTAGATACTCATGCCTTGGAAGACTTATTTTACCAGAGCTGGTTGCCAGTGGTGGAAACAGGAGCAGTTGTGCCTGCTTTCTTGATCCATGTTGGGTGGTTAGAGATTTTTTAAGTTATTAAAAACATTCATCCTCTGATCCTCTGATGGCTTTTTTTTTTTTTGGCTTTTCTTTACCAGCAGGTTTTATTTTGGAAATTAAGTAACTTGCTGAATCATGAAGTCATACAGCTAAGCAGATTTGAACTCAAGCTCTTTGTCTCCAGAATCAGGGCTCTTAATCACTATGTACTCAACTGCTCTCCATGATGGCTCAGGCACATGCAGACATGTGAAGCACTATGTAATATCAGCTGTTGTGCTTTTACTTGTAGCTAGTTGGCCTTACTGTGCTACTCCCTTCAGACTACAAAACAGAAACCATAAGGTTCCCTAAGATTCTTGTGTGGTGGCAGATAAAACAGGTGTGGACAGTGTGTGTGGGTGATGTTTAGTGAGGCACTGGAGGACAAAAATGGAAGCCTTATATCTTTTTATTAAAAAATAAAAAAGATTTGAGAATTCAGTAAGTGAGTTTTGTCTAAACATTCCCAATAAAAAGAACTAGATATAACTTTGTCTATAGAGAAGGCGATGACCAAATTAAAAGAAGTATCCGATCTATCTTTTTTGTTGAGATGAAGTCTCACTCTGTTGCTTTTTTTTTTAAAATAGAGATGGAGTTTCACTATGTTGCCCAGGCTGGCCTCAAACTCCTGGGCCCAAGCAATCTTCCTGCCTTGGCCTCCCCGGGTTCTGCGTTTCTGGGTGTGAGCCACCATGCCTGGCCTTTTATAATACATTAAAAATATTAATTATCTACTAAAATCCTTAATCTTTTATCCCAGTCTGATGTTTGTTATGTAATTTAGTTAGTTCTATTTTGAAAAAGATATTCACAATTTTTTGTTTAACAAAATGTAATCTTCATATTTTTAGAAATTGATTTTCCATTTGCAGATTAAGTCTTAAGTAAAATATTCTTGGTTTTTTATGTTTCATTTCTCACATTTAACTCTGTACTATTAGAGCAGCCTTTCTCTGCTCTGACTTTTGCCTCCTATGACTCAGTCTCTAAGAGCAACAAGATCTTTAAACAATGCTGTCATTAAACCATGTCACTCTCTTTTTTTAAAATCTGTGGCTTCTCATTAAAATAGAACCTTAATTTCTTTCCCTGGTTTACAAAGTCCTAAAAGTTCTACTACTTTCCCCATTACTCAAGTCTCTCTGGTTTCCTTTCTTTGAACTCACCTAGCTTTTTCTTGTCGTAGACGTTGCAGTAGCTTTTCTTTTGCTTGCAATACACTTCTGTCTCTGTTGAGGTTCTGAATCGGAGCCAGCTTAAGTATCTTTTCAGGGCCTTCCCCGTCATCTGGTTGTTCTCTAGCATACCAGCTTATTCTCATTTTATGCACAGAACATGCCACCGATATTTTCTTGCTTATTTATTATCAACCTCTATTAGTTGCATGCTCTAATCTGAAGGCAGAGATCTTTGTCTTGCTCACCACTGCATCCCAGGATCGGAATAGTGCCTAGCTAATAAAAAGTTTGAGAAATATTTGTTGCACAAATCCTTTAATCCATTTAAGATTTATTTTATTGTGTGAGATGAGACAAATCTATTCTTACTTTTCTCAATAACTGACTTTTTCTATTTATTGAAATGGGAATTATCCATCCTTCTATCATGACCTTAAAATGCCACCTCTATGAGATATTTATGTATTGATATATATTTGGGTATGGTATAGGTTTTCTATTTTACTCTGACAGTTCAATCTCATGCCAGTTTCACTGTTTTAAATGCAGGAGTTTTAAATTTCTAATATCCAACTGCAATGCCTCCTACATTTATCTTCTTTCTCCCTCACCAATTCTCCATTTTTAAGATTTTCTTGAACAGTCTCACCACTTATTTTTCTCTTTTAATACTTCTTGTATTACGTATGCATGTTAATTTGTGGAGAACTGCCATCTTTAAAATATTCTCACCAACAGTGTGTTACATTTTCCATTTCCCTATATCCTCATTACATAATATGAGCTTAAAAATTGTTAGTCTATTAGATACACCAGTGTTTTCTTCTAGATTTTAATTCTTTCCCATATTACACTGACATTTTTAACTCATTTGAGATGAGAGGTGAAATAGAGATCCAGCTCCATTTTTTTCCCTCAGTGGCTAGTCAGTTATTGAATGATCTACCTTTTCCCCAAGGATCTGAAATATACTTTATCATATACTAAATTTATACTTACACAAATTTGGGTTTGCTTCTGGATTCTATTCTCTTTGATCTTCTTTTACCATACATTTAATTATCATAACTTAAAAAAGTTTTACTGGTGAGCAGAGCTAGTTCCCTCTTATCACTATTCTTTTTCAGATCCCCCCTCAGCCATTCTTGCCTGTTAAAATTTTTTTAAATTGGATTTTAGAACCATTTCCTCAAATTCTCCCCTCTGCGAAAGCCTGTCTGTGCTTTATTTCATTGAATTTACTGATTAACCTAGGGAGAATTCACATTTTGACAATATTAACTCTCCACATATAGTACAAGTCATTCTTTTTAAATGTCATTTTGACTCTCACCAGAAATCCTTTTTGAGTTCTATGTATTTGTTTTCTAGGACTGCTGTAGCAAGGTACCACAAACTATTGTCTCACATTTCCGGGGACTAGAAGGCAAAATTAAGGTGTCTGCAAGGCCATGCTCTTGAAGGCTCTTGGGGGAGAACCTGTTCCATGCCTTTCTCTTAGCTTCTGGTGTCATGTCGGTGGTCCTCGGCTTGCAGCTGCGTAACTCTATGTTGTCATATGGGCATCTCACTGTGTCTTCAGTGTCTTCTTATTTATACATCAGTCATATTGAGTTAAAGGCCCACCCTATTCTAGTAAGTTAAAACCTTATCTCAACTATTTCTGCAAGGACCTGTTTCCAAATAGGGTATCATCCTGAGGTATTGGGGGTTAGGGCTTCAACATATCTTTTTGGGTGACATAATTCAACCCATAATAGTTCTACACATCATGTAAGTACTCATTTTAATTTCCTCATTGCTTCTGATTATTTCACAGATGACTGGTCTTTTTCTGGTGCACAGCTTACCATCTGCATATAATGAAAATGATGTCTCTTTTCCAGTATTTATTTCTCATTTCATCTTCTTATCTAAGCTCATTGGTTAGTACTTTATCACACCTAGACAAGAGGTATTCACTATCCTTAAAACATTTGCTTTATTGTTTTTAAAATCTGAGTATGATTACTACTGGAGTGGAACATTTGAAAATACCATCCACTTGTATTTCTTCTTCCGTGAACTATGTGTTTCTATCCTTTGTTTTCTTTTTATACTGAAGGTTTTTAATTAATTTGAAAGAGCTCTTGTGCATTGAAAATCTTAACTTCTTGTGACATATTAAAAATATTATCCTCCAAGATTTTAAAAGCACCTTGTCAGCTATCCCGCAGCCAACAAAAAGCACAAAATAAAAGAAAGGTACAGATCTACTGTAACATAGATTAATTATACCTTTCTGTGCAACAGTCCAATACATGAGCAAATCCCTCTCATATTGTAAGAGTAGTAAGATGAATAGCAGAGAGCAATGTAGATTTTTATGAAGCACTCTTGAAAATTTCAAGTACAATAATACTTATAACTTGTCTCATAGTATAGCATTTCTAAACCATTCAATTTCTTTCCAGCTACAGCACTCAAAGAGGCTTCAGGGACTAAATGATCTGATTAACCCTTTAATACCAAATGCCTCACAGCTCTGGCTCCCATGTACTCATCAAGTTTACACTGACATTTAAAGGCCTTAATGCCATCAAAGAAAGAATTAATCTGTCCTTGGTTTGTCTAAATGACCAAATAATAAGATTTAAGTGATGACGAGCTGTAGGATATGTCCTTATTAAATTTGATAGGATTTTTAAAAAGCCAAGTAATGTAATGAAGTTTGCAAAATGATTTAAACAGGTTTGACGGCTCAATTTGGAAATGTTTCAGGGCACAGGTACAGGTAGAAAGGCAATTTTAAAATATTAGGCTTTGAATGTTGCTGATCAGAAAGTTGAGAAATGCTAAATGAACATTACAATATATTGCTTTAGCTAGTTTTCATTACTCATAAAATAAACGTGTGCTTATTTTAGCAGTGTGCCTTTTCTCACCTCCGCACAAGTTTCAGTCCCCGCGAAGAACTACTTACATAATAACGTGGCACAAAATATGAGAAAGGAAAGGCAATCTAGTTCTTGGGATGTTGATGCTCATCCAGAAATATAAATGTCCCAAAAGCACAGCCAGAAAGTCCCTGTCCAGGATCACTGAGGGAGTATTTTGATTTACTAGGACTGATTTGCCCATAGGCCAAGGATGTATAAGTAAAGATGTTAGGACTTGGGGATATTCTTAATGGCATGAAAACAAGCCTGGATTTGGTCACTTTACTGACTCCATACTTCATATTTTTATTTATTTATCCTATGCATATTCTTACTTAGAAATGATGTGACCTTTGCTATACAGAAAAATATAGATGTTAGGTTTACTACTAGTAAATGTCACTTGTATGCCTTTGTTTTGCCTGTGTTACCTATGGAAGCCTTTGTATTTGTCTGTGCAAGGACTCGGGATATACTACAAATAAGTGGTTACACTTTACCATGACGTTTTATACCTGCAATGTGTAGGACTTTGCACATGTTCACTGAGACAACTGATCTGATACCTAAGTTTATATGTCTGTGGGTGTTAAATTTTCACAAATAGAATAATAGAGTAATTTTGTATTACTGTATTTGGGTAGTGTTTTTCACCACCCAATAGCAGGTAGGAATTGTACACAGTAAGAACACGTATTGTATATATACACACACATTCATATATATGCCCTGGCTCACAATGTAAAGTGTGTTTCTCATTGTGGTTTGTAGTCAAAGCAGTGGGAAAGGCACTGTAGTAAACATGTTTGCAATGTGATGAAATCCTTGGCATTCTTTCTCTCATTGCAGAGGTCAAAGATGTTCTTGCTTTTCATTCAACCTACACGTTTACTAGGCAACTACTAGACAATATGTTCACTGAGGCCTCAGGTGTTGGGGTAGGAAGAAAAAGAGGCAAAATTACTTGGCAATTTCTACCTATTATTATACAGATATAAGCGTTTAAAAAACTTAAAAACAAGATGTCGAATTGATTACAGCTGCTCTTATTTTAATATTCTTATTGATGGCCATGAAAACCTAAACGGAATGTATGAAAAACTCCCAGACATAAAGCCTTCACAGCTTGTTAAGCCTCTGTGCTTCTTATTGATACTTGTGGAGAGTGATCCAGTATAAAATCTATAGTTGAGACAGGAATTCTCTAAAGATTTTTCTTTCTTTCTCTCTCTCTCTCTCTCAAGATTTCTCTTTCTCTTTACAGGCAGATGCCTCCACGCCCAGCTAATTTTTGTATTTTTAGTAGAGATGGGGTTTCACCATGTTGGCCAGCTGCTCACGAACTCCTGACCTCAGGTGATCTGCCTGCCTCGGCTTCCCAAAGTGCTAGGATTACAGAAGTGAGCCAACGTGCCCAGCCAATAAAGATGTGGGTTTTTTTGCATTTACCTCAATATTGATTTCTTCTTTTCTAGGCCTTCTGGCAACAAAGTAATTTTTTTGGTAATCAAAATTTGGGTCCTTGCTGCAAAACTTATACATGTGAGTCTATATCTATATATATATCTTAGTGTTCTGTTCTCTTTAAGCTTTAATTGGTTAATAAACCATTTGCAATGGAAATATATATGTGTGTGTGTGTGTGTGTGTATGTATATATATACATACATTTAAAGAAACAAAATAGTTTATATATATATATATATATATACATTTAAAGAAACAAAATAGTTTCTTTAAATGAAATACTACTTGAAAAACTAAATATTAGTGCCCTACCTCCACCTCCACCCCTCACTCCTTCCCAAACCAATCTATTGCTCTGGTACTTGATGGCAATCACAAAATAATCTAATTCTCTTGGTATACAAATATCTAACACTAAACCTTAATCTCAAATTTTACACTATAATTACAGTTGCTTTTTATTTTCTCAACTTTTCCTATTCCCACCTCAAATATTTTTAAAATGCCATGTAATATGTTTGGGATGACATTCCAGTTTAGAAATGCTTCTGATATGTTATTCTCTTAAGAAATAATTTTTGACATGTGTAAGTAAGTTTATTTTATAAGTGATATAATCTATGCTTTATAACAACAGAACCTTTAGAAATAACTTAGAAAAAAGTTATTTTTCTCTTTTCTAATCTTTGGAGAGATTCAATAATTAAGTCATGATTTCTAGTGATTATCTGGAATTTCCAAAATAATATCAACCATACTACAACTATAAATATTTAATGCAGCAAAAACTCAAGTTTTATTTTTTTCCAATTTTGACTTTTAAAGTTTAAATGCTATATATAGATATTTGGTTCCTTATATCAATGCCCATTAGGCTGACGATAAGACACACAAACATTTTCTGGAAGTATAAAAAATCTAAATGAGTTGTCATGTATTTTTGGAAAATAAACTCAAATGATTGGGTAATAGGGTCACAACTGTACCGAAAAAAATACTTTCTGACAAAATGGTACTTTCCCCCCACCGACTCAATCTAGATAATCAAGATTGGGCTACAGCCAAAGTATGCTGGAGCTTGCCCAAATTTTCATAACTGTGTTCAGTGATGTCATACTAGTAGTTTGAAACTGGTCACAGTAGGAGTATTTATACCACAGAAATCAGCAAAATCTACCAATCAGAGGTTCCCCTCCGATTCTGAAGAGTCTTTAAATATTTGCCAGCATTTCACTAGCAACAGCCATTATTGTTTTAAAAGACCATTCAACTCTCCCTTGTTCATAAGAATCTTACTTGAAGATCTAAATGGTTGGGTGTTTTTTTGTGTGAATCTGTCCTGGAAAAAGATTTAAATGTTTCTCATTCATTTACAGTAATGGAAATGTTAGACTTTCACTGTGAAGGCCTTATGTGAGGCTTATCCAAAAAGAGTTCTTTCTTTTATATCAGTTGTACTCCATTCCAAAAAAGCTGCTTAAAATGCAATCTTTTAGGGATAGGGTCTTGCTATGTTGCCGAGGCTGGAGTACAATGGCATAATCATACCTTACTATATCCTCATGCTACTGGGCTCAAGAAATCCTACCACCTCCGCCTCCCCAGTAGCTGGGAATACAGGCATGCACCACTACACCTGGCTAAAATTTGGATTCTTATCTGAAAAAATGGTATCCTATTTTTAAAACTCAATCCATGCTTATGAAGCAAAATACATAGACTTCGAATGGAATCTAACAGATTATAGTTCTCTGTCATAAACTCTGTGATTTAATGATAAAAGGTTAATTAAAAAATTTTATAAAGTATGAAATAAACAATTTTATTAGATACACTCATTTATTTGACATATTGAATTAGACAAAGAAATATGTATGTAACCAGAGAAAAACAATCACATTCTCATACTACTTTAACACACAGCAGTGGTTAAAAACAATGAATTGTAAAATGAACCCCAGATTTAATGTAAAAACCACCCCATACAAGAAAAGTTTCAGGCTTCTAACTTCATTGAATCCAGTACTAAACGTGCTTCTTTATATTCCTCAGCTTCTTCCAGGTCTTTTTCATTTTCCTAAAATGAAATACAATAAAATTAAGTTTATCCTTTTCAAAGTTCAGTACTTTGTTATTTACTCAAAATTACAAACCATTAATGTAAATCACTAAAAAATTAAAAGTAAAAAAATCCCAAGCCTCATGTAAATATATTGTAATTCCACAGGTTTCCCACATTCTGCTCCTTCTTTACAAGGAAAGGAAGAAATAACTAGTGGTTTTGTTTCACTGAATATATTCTCATATAGTAAGTGAATAACACAGTCATCTAAAGCATTAATTAAATAAAAACCTCAGAAAAATTTATTCTCATTTTGTTGACCCATCATCATACAAAAGAGAAAAGTATAAAAGGAAAACTTACTAACATGTTACATATATGAAACAGAAGGCAAAATAATCCTCCAACTATTCACAATGACTTTGAAGGCTTCCGATGTCACAACAGAGTTAAATATAATTTTTGAATTAAACAAATGAATTGCCTGCTTGCTAATAGGTATATACCTTACACAAAGGAAATAAAACACATTGTTTATTTTCTGATATTTAAAGATTGAGTTTTTCCATAATGATATACAGGAAAGTTTTACTTATATATTGTATTGATAATAGACAAATGAAATAATATAATCTGAATTTCTCTACATAGGAAATTTTGTTTGATTTTTAAATGAAGCTATGGTTAGCAATTTATGTCAGGTCAATAAAAGATGAAGATATACAAACAGAGAGTAGATGAAATAAAGTATGTGTGAATATAATACGAAAACTTAAAGCAAAAGGATGGAGAATTTGCTTAGCTCAAACTATAGGTAAGAATTTCTTAAACCTCTGAATTATACCTTAAACGCATCTTTGTTTTCTGTTAGTAAATATAAGCTCTTCAAGGGCAGAGATACCGTTCCTCACACACAAATATATCGTCCAAAATGATTATTTTTTTCAAGCAATTTCTATTATTTTCTCAACTATTAAATTCATGAGAGAAAAAAGCATTTAACTGTCAAGAAATACAAATGGTGATTCTTGTCTTAGATAGTATTTTAACAGCTATTATTTCCTGCTTTATCTACCTTCTGTATCACAAGGCATTTATACCTACAAGTATAAGTGTTATCCAACTCCAAGTTAATATGAGGGGACTACCTAAATTACCAGGTTTTTTTCCCCTCTCTCAAATTGATTTAGGTTTGAATGTGAAATAATTTCAGATCCTTTTAATAAGAGCCCAAATTCTTTTGAAACATTAGTTCTTTTAAAACTTCAGTCAACTCATCCTCAATGTGTCAAAAGATAGTTATGTATGAAAACCAAATAATCAAGACATTGCTGGACAATACTGGTACTATCATAACTTAAATTTAACTAGCTAAATTTTAGTAAATTGAAGAAGCATGGCAGAAAATAGTACTTTTACACGTACATAACTCAAAACACAATTAAACACCATTAATTATTTTAAAATATAGTAGCATAAAGGGCAAGTGAATAAGAAATACCACCACTAATTCTCAGTGTTAAATATTTAAACTTTTGGCTTTCCATGTATTGGATTGAAAAAAAGGTTTTTAAATATAAGACACAGAAGTCTTTACTTACTAATATCTGTTGAAGATCCAAATATGCAGCTTCCAACCTGCGCTGGCAATCTGGGATCATCATCCGGGATTCTTGTAGGATCTCTACCTAGAATGAGAATCTCTGTGAGATGTTCAGAGATGGCAGAACTTGTATGTGTTTAGCTCATACATTGGTAAATATATATTTATTATGAAGAATCAGAGAAAAGTTATGGTTATGTTAAATGGTTCAATATTTTAACTTAAATTGTGTTTATTAGAAGTTAGAAAGAAAGACCATCATACCGTAAAACCTACAAAGTACAAGTTTTAGAACTAAATCTTTTTGGTAATCACGTTCTCATGCTAAGTGAAAGTTAACTGGAAAAGCTTTTCATAGAGCATTTATTTTAAAAGGCTATTTAAAATAAACTATTTCCCCCTACTGTCACAAAGAACCTTTATCCAAAATGGGATCAGCTGGTTACATAAATATCTCCTGCATCTCTTGAGTAATAAAGAAAAACAGTGTTCAGATAATATCACATGGAGATAATTACTGCATGAAAAAAGTTATTGAGTTATTGATCACATTGTGTGCACACTGCAGGAGGTTCACACTGAAAGTGAGAGGTAAAGAAAAATGAAAACCAAAGACCAGCAGGTTCATATTTTTGATGCTTATCATGCATAAAAAGTTATTACTTATCCTCGTGCTTCATTTTAGGAAAGAGATTATTCTCCCCATGCAATGTGAGCCAAATTACCAATGTGGCACCCCTCTGAATCTAAACTTCTTGCCTATTCCTCCTGATGACAGGCACTACAGAATTAAACAAAGAAATCTGTATTCTAGAGGAAATTTCTGGACATAAAATCCATCATTCAAAACTGGACTACAACAAATCAAATCATAAAAGAAAAAAAATCAAATCAATGACAGGGAAACCCAATTGATAAGACTACATAAGTTAGTGCCACATGTTGGATTTCAAACAGGGCTTTTACTTAGGGTATTAGGAAGCTTTATTTCCTCAAACTATTCTCAGAAAGAAACAGAGATCATCTAAACATTCATTTCCAAAAAATAATGTTTGGTCAAATACCTTCAAAGAAATGGGAGAAAATGTGAGCTTTTTACTAAGGCGATTATCAAGCTCATATAAAATAAAAAGGAATGATATAATTTAATGGTAATAATACTGCATTTTAATAGAAACTTTAAGTCCCAGTACCTTCTTCCTTTCTTCAATAGTTTTGTCATAGCTCATATTGAAAACAAATTCTGAATTATAACATACAAAGAAGTTCTTTATTCACATCTATTTTCTCAGGTGGAAATCTATTGCTGAACTTAAACCTCATTTTCTAATAAGGCACACATTGAAAATTTCAAACATAACATCATGACTTTACTTCAGAGCTAAGCATACTATTAATCACTGCCATTAAATTACTTTTGTGTATCTGGTTAGTTTGCATATATGTGAAAAACCAGTGACAGGAACATTTCATATTGGATTATTCATATTTCCTTTCCTATGGAATGCCCTTCAGAATGGTTACAGGAATTAAACAAGATGAAATAAATATAAAGAAGTAGGTCAAATCCATGACAAGTCAAAAAATGTATTTGTAAAAAAAATTTTTTTATCCTTTAGACACCAAAAAAAATTTTAAACAATGTCATCCAAAATAACTTCTACTCATTATTACAGATCAAGAATCCTCAGTCTATCAGAACAGGACTCTGACTTACACAGGGCCAAAGCTCAAGCTCTCCCATATACTACCCCAATTCATTCTATAAGTTTACTGTATGTCCTCTAGATGCCAGGTACTGGGGATACAAAAATGAAAAAGAAAATGTCTCTGTCCTCCAATCCATAAGTCTAGGTGTATTAACATGAAAACGAACATTTGAGATTGCTTCAAGATCATGACACAGAGAGCCAAAGAAACACAGTGATGACTATGATTTGGAATCCACAAACCACATCTTCATCAGAGCCATAATATTTCACCTTGGGACAATGAATTGCAACTGTCTGGAATGATTTTAAAAAACAGTATATAAGGTTTGATTATATATGTAAAGATACCCCCCCAAAACACCTAAACTTAGCTAAATGAATATTATCTTTCAAAGTGTTTCCCTTGGGAGGTAGTATTCAAATGAATTGTACCTCTGTTTATAATACTGTCAAATCAACTGTCAGTTTATTCTTATGTTGACTATGATAAGTCTGAGCTTAATACAGGATCTTGGCACAGACTGGGAGGTGCAAAGAACCTCAGAGGAACAAACACAACAGGATGCCATCCTAACTGATGTCTAATTGTTTCTAAAACAAGTTATGGTTTTATGAGGGGTAAAATGAAAGTTGGGAGTTAGTTTAGCAAGGTTCAGGTTATAACAATACATAAATGGCTGAACCTAAAATCTAATCAATTTCCTTTAGAATCAAACATATATAAATTGAAAAGAAAATACCCTATTCGGCAGATCTTCATTTTTGTCAGAAGGAAGAGTTCTGTGAAATAATCTGGCCATTGTTAATCAAGCTCTTAGATTACTGCTTGATTGTGATGAGGTTTCTAGCTTCTTTAAGAATCCAGATCATCCATCAGAAGCTAGCTATACCTATAGCTATAATAATCAATAAATACTCTAATATTGGCTATTAGCTGCCTCTGCAACCAATGGCATCAGTTTGCCAGACTTAGCTCTAAAGAAATCCAGAGATTACTGAAATAATGGTTAAGTCTTTCCTTAAGATAGTAGTAAAATATTAATGCACTCACTTGTCAAGAAATCAATTTGACTTGTATTTTGTGGTTATTGTCAAATGGGTAAGACTGTAAGAAGAATCTTAAGTCAAAGAAAAAAAAAAGATCTTTGGGCCCTTAAGCTCTAATGTATCAATAATTACTTTAAAGGTAAATGATGTAAATACACTAGTTTAAAGGCAGAGATTCATGGATTAGACCCAATATACATGCTGTCTATAAGAAACTCACTTCAAACATAATAAAAAAATAAAAGGATGGGAAAAAATATGTAATGTAAACATTAATTTAAAAAATCAGGGCTAAGCATGGCAGCTTATTCCTATATAATCCCAGCACTTTGGGAGGCTAAGGCAGGAAGATTGCTTGAGGCCAGCAGTTTGCAACCAGCCTGAGCAACACAGTGAAGCCCTGTCTATAAAAAATAAAATTAGGTGAGTGTGGTGGCACATGCCTGTAGTTCTAGTTACTCAAGAGGCTGAGGCAGGAGGATCACTTGAGTCTAGGAGCTGGGAGATTACAATGAGCTATGATCGTGAGAATGTACTCCAGCCTCGGCAAAAGAGAGAGACCTTGCCTCTAAAAAGTCAAAAAATCAGGAGTGGCTAAACTAATATCAGATAAAGTAAACTTCAAAGCAAAAAAATTATTATAAAGAGGGATGTTACATTATCATAAAACTATCAATCTACCAAGAAAACATTGTGATAGTAGATGTGTATACATTAAACAACAGAGCTTTAAAATATGTAAAACAAAAACAGATAGAGCTGAAAAGAAAAACAGACAAATCCATATACAGAGCTGGGGATTTCAATACCCCCTCTCAGCAATTGATAGAAATATTAGATAAAAATCAGTAAAGGTACAAAAGAACTGAACAATACCAACGAACAAGGTATAAATGACCTTTATAGAATACTCTACCTCAGAAGGGAGAATACAATGTTCTAATAAATAACAAGAATACAAATACTTTTCAAGGGCCCATGAAGTATTTACTGAAGTATTCCATATTCTGGATCAAAAAACCCCAACAAATTGAAAAGAACTGAAATCCTACATAATATATTCCCTGACCATAATGGAGTAAAATTAAAAATCATAACAGAAAGAAGAAAAATCCCTACTTAGAAATTAAATAACATACTTGTAAGTAGCCCATGGGCCAACAAAAAATATCAAATAAAGACATAGATAAATGGAAATGAAAATATAACATGTTAAATGTTATGAGATGCAGCTAAAGCAGTGTCTGTTGGGAAATTTATAGCACTAAATGCTTATGTTAATAAAAAGCAAAGGTCTGAAATTAATAATCTAAGTTCTTGTTTCAAGAACCTAAAAAAAAGAAGAGAAAATAAACCTAAAACAAGCAGAAGGAAAGAAATAATAATAAGAGCAGAAATCAATGAAATTAAAAATAGAAAAGCAATAGACAAAACTGTGTGAAACAAAAAGCTGGTTTTGGCTGAGTGCAGTGGCTCACGCCTCTAATCCTAACACTTTGGGAGGTTGGAACAGGCAGATCGCTGGTGCCCAGGAATTCGAGACCAGCCTGGGTAACATGACAATATCCCATCTCTACAAAAAATTAGCAAGGCATGGTGACACACATCTGTAATCCCAATTACTTGGGAGGCCAAAGTGAGAGGATCGCTTGAGCCTGGCGGGTTAAGGGTGCAGTGAGCCATAATTGCACCACTGCACTCCAACCTGGGGGACAGAGTGAAACCCTATCTCAAAAAAATAGTAATAAAATAAAAAACCCAAAAGGATGGTTTCTTGAAAAGAAAAAAAAAAACACTGATAAACGTTTAGCAAGACAGAGATGAAAAGGCACAAATCAGCCAAAGCGGTCCAAAATAGAGGATATTACAGATCCTGTAACTATTAAAAGAAGAAAGAAATATTATAAATGATGTTATAATACTGTTCATAATGCCCATAGATTAAACAACTTAGAAGAAATGGACTAATTCCTTAAAAACTACCAACTACCTAAACTTAACTATTTAAATAGTCCTACTAATCAATCACTACAGAAACTGAAGTTGTAATTTATTTGTTGTTGTTAATTTAAAAAATACTTTCTCGGGGAGGCTGGAGGAAGATGGCGCTGTAGAAGCAACTCACCACTGCAGCTCTCAGTCAAGACGCAGAGGGTAAGCAAACACCGCATTTTCAGACGGATCCTTATAGCCCACAGAGCGGGGGAAAAAGCCCAGGTGTAAAAGGCACGC
>JAPYYA010005399.1:0-10818 GCA_028533165.1 Leontopithecus rosalia | reverse complement strand
AAGGAGGGAGAGAGAGAGAGAGAGAGAGAGAAGAGGAGAGGAGAGGAGAGGAGAGGAGAGGAGAGGAGAGGAGAGGAGGGGAAGGGAGAGGAGAGGAGAGGAGGGGAGGGGAGGGGAGGGGAGGGGAGGGGAGAGGAGAGGAGGGGAGGGGAGAGGAGAGGGAGAAGAGAGAGAGACAGAGAGAGAGAGAGAAAGGGAGGGTGGAGATTCCATTGAAAGAAAGAATAGAAAAGAAAAAAGAAGGAAAAAGAGGAAGGAAGGAAGGAAGGAAGCAAGGAAGCAAAAGAGTGGTGGTTTCCAGGGGCTGGGGGAGGAAGAACAAGGAGTTAATACCGAACAGGTGCAAAATTTCCCCTTGGCAAGATAAAAAGAGTTCTGGAGACGGATGGAGGATAATCATACTGAACTGTACATTTGAAAATAGTTGTGACAGTTTGTGCTGCAATGAAAATTTGGTCATGGTTCTGACGTATTTTAGCACAATGAAAATTAAAAAAAAAAAAAAAGAGTTGAGAAAGGAGGTCTGGTTCCTAGTGGAGGTTGAAAGTTATTTGATTCTCTCCCTCAATGGAGAACAGCCTAGAGCAAAAAGAAAAGTAGGCAGAAGACACCCCACCTAGAAACCAAACATTCCAGGAGGGGTAAAGCCCACTGTGGTCTCTGAGCTGATCCTGGGAGCCCAGGAACCGCAGAGATGGTGGGATACAGATTTTCACCAGATGGACCATCCAGCGTGTGGCTGTCCCTCCTCCTCTTTCTTTTTAAAATTAATTAGTTAATTATTTTAAATGTCAGTACCTTCAGGGGTACAACTGGTTTTTGGTTACATAGCTGAAGAGTAAAGAGGTGAAGTCTGGATTTCAGGGCCCCACAACCCAAGTAGTGTACGTTGTACCCAGTAGGTGATTTTTTTATCCCTTAAACCCCCTCATTGGAGAGTAACCTCTTTTCGGAGTCATCAGTGTCCAGCACTCCACTCTGTCTGCCTTTAGGTACCCACAGCTTAGGTCCCACTTGTAAGTGAGAACATGCAGTATTTGGTTTTCTGTCTGAGTTACTTCACTTAGAATAATGGCCACTGGCTCCAGCCAAGCTGCTGAAAAGACATCATTTCATTATTTGTAATGGCTGAGTAGTGGTCCACAGCGCGTTTTCTTTGCCTACTCATTGATTGATGGGTACTTAGGTTGATTCAATTTCTTTGTGATTGTGGATTGCGCTGTGATAAGCAAGCAAGGTGTGTGTTTTATATAATGACTTCTTTTCCTTTAGGGAGATAGCTAATCGTGGGTGGAATGGTAGATCTGCTTTTAGTTTTCTGAGAGATCTCCATGCTGTTTTCCATAAAGTTTTACTAATTTACTTTCCTACCAACAGTGTCTCAGCATTCCCTTCTCACCACACCCACTCCAACATCGACTGGCTTTTGACTTTTGAAGAACGGCCATTGGCACATATACACCATAGAATATTATGCAGCCATCAAAAATGATGAGTTCGTGTCCTTTGTAGGGACATGGATGAACCTGGAGACCATCATTCTCAGCAAACTGACACAAGAACAGAAAAAGAAACACTGCATGTTCTCACTCATAGGTGGGTGTTGAACAATGAGAACACATGGACACAGGGAGGGGAGCATCACACACTGGAGTCTGTTGGGGGGAATAGGGGAGGGAGAGTGGGGGGTGGGGAGTTGGGGAGAGATAGCAGGGGGAGAAATGCCAGATACAGGTGAAGGGGAGGAAGGCAGCAAATCACACTGCCACGTGTGTACCTATGCAACTATCTTGCATGTTCTGCACATGTACCCCCAAACCTAAAATGCAATTAAAAAGAAAAAACAATTCTCCTGCCTCAGCCTCCTAAGTATCTGAGGCTACAAGGGCCCACCACCATGCCTGGCTAATTTTTCTATACTTAGTACAGGCAGGGTTTCACTATGTTGGCCAGGCTGGTCTTGAACTCCTGACCTCAGGTAATCCCCCCACCTCGGCCTCCCAAACTGCTGGGATGGCAGGCATGAGCCACTGCAGCAGGCCTGCTTGTACATTTTCTGTTGCCCCCAGCACAAAGTCAGCAGCAAGAGGTCAGGAATTTTTTATTTTTTTTGAAATGGAGAGAGGTCAGCAATTTTAACTGCCTCTTCAACGTTTTATTCCCAATATTTAGAACAGTGCCTGGCATGTAGTAGATACTCAAATTATATTTTGAATAAATCTAAGCCCCAGCTTCCTTTACTCCACCAAGACCACAGCTCCTGCTGGTAGCTTTACACTAAGAACTTCTGCAATCTGCCAAGAGCATGCGTGCACGTGCCTCCAGGCAGCTGTGTCCAACGACGTGATTAACTGCTAAGCCCCCCTGGATCTATGCATTCCTTGGTCAGCACATTTTCTTCCCAGTAGAGAGGCTAGAGACCCAGCGATGTGATGTAACCCCACCACACCCATGTGAGACAAATCCTCTAATCATTTCAGTTTACAGATGAAAGATTTGAAGCACAGAGCCATTAAGGACAGATCAAGATTGGACGTGAGATTGGCGTGGTTTCATGGAGTGGATGGGAACCAGGACCCAAAATAGGATTCAAGAGGAGTCTGTTTGGGGGTGGAGCAGTGGAGGCGGCCGCCTGAATGTAAGAATGTCACGCTGTGAGCCATCAGTCAATGGGTTTTGGGATCTGGGGCTGAGGAGAAGGGTCTGGGCTGGAGCTGTCATACACTGACGGTGGCCGGGCCGTTGCTGTGGCTGTGGCCGAATCATCTCAGAAGAAATGAATTACCTCAGAAATGATAAAAGGGGATTAGGACCCTCTACACCGTTGGTGGAATGCCTGAGTTCTGATGGAAGCAATATCTGTTTAGACTGATCTCAGCTCAGTACCAAGAGAACCCCCCCAATGGCTTCAATGAGCAAAGGATTTATCTTTATTCTGTAGCTGAGGGTGGACTGTCACAGCTCACTGACCTTATCAGGGATCCAGGCTCCTTACTCTTTCCTCCTTTCATAGCGCACCCAAACGTCTTTCTTATGGCTGCAAAATTTTTCTTCTGTAACTGAGGGTGTCACAGCTCATTGATCTCATCAGGGATCCAGGATCCTTTTCTCTTACTCTCTCCACCTTTCTTAGGACACATCTTTCTCATGGCTGCAAAACGGCTGCTGTGCTTCCAGGCATCACATCCACATTCCAGGCAGAAAGAAAAGGGAAAGACAAAAACCCTTCTCCTTACAAAGCTTTGCTTTTTATTTGAGAATGGATGGCAAAAGGATTTTCACCCATGTGCTGTTGTTGGCCAGAACTGTCTCACTTGCCCCATTTATACAGTTGCAAGTGTTTCTGTGAGAAAATATTTTTGACTGAGCACATTGCTGTTCTGGATAAAATCAGAGGTTGTTAGCATTAAACAAGAGAGAGAGTGGAATGCATCGTAGGAAGGCAAGCAGAATGCCTGGGACAGTCTAACAAAATGAGGAGAGAACTTTGGGAAGAGTGGGGTCTAAGTAGGATCCTCGAAGTGAGGAAGGGCTCCAAAGGGAGTGCTGAAGGCAGTCTCATTTTAGGAGGCAAGATCTGGGGGAGAGCTGGGAAAGGAATTGAAGTAGCCCTCAAATGCCCCCACTGCCAGCCACCCATGCAGGCGCGATCGTTCCCTTTCTACAGATGGCAGAACAAAGTCTTACGGAAGTAAACAGACCCTGGTCGCTGTTGTAACTTCTTGAAGCATTTATATATTTGAATAAACAGTCAATACGCTTGATACAGACCTTTCATTAAAAGCACAAAAGAATATGTATTAGTGAATTTTCCTTCCCATCTGTGTGTCCCAGCTGTCTTCCCGGGAGGCAAGCCGGCTAACAACTACACCTGAATCCACCATATTCACGATGTTCTTATAGTCAACTGTGGATGTGCGCAGAGCCGTGAAACATTCAAGACCCTCATTGCACAGGTTCCCAGAGAAGGGGGACCGAGGTCTTTGGCTTCTTGTCTCAGCTCTTATATGGTAAACAACTGTCCTTTTGGGTGTCTATTTAGTGCCACATTTTTTGCATTTTTGTTGGCGATATGGCTGTTAAAAATGGCTCGTAATGGGTGGATCACAAGGTCAAGAGATCGAGACCATCCTGGTCAACGTGGTGAAACCCCGTCTCTACTAAAAATACAAAAAAATTAGCTGGGCGTGGTGGCGCGTGCCTGTAATCCCAGCTACTCGGGAGGCTGAGGCAGGAGAATTGCCTGAACCCAGGAGGCGGAGGTTGCGGTGAGCCGAGATCGCGCCATTGCACTCCAGCCTGGGTAACAAGAGCGAAACTCCGTCCCCCCCAAAAAAAAATGGCTCATAAGCATCGTGCTGATATGCTGTCTCGTGTTCCTAAGCGCAAGAGGCTATGATGTGTCTCATGGAGAAAATCTGTGTGTTAGATGAGCTTCCCTCAGGCATGAGCCAGAATGTCATTGACCATGAGTTCAATGCTGGTGAGTCAGCAATGTGTATTGAATAAGGTGTCTTTAACCAAAACCACGCATAAAGTAAGGTTTTGTGTTGATCGGTTAATGAAAATGCAGGAACCTGAGTGTGTTAACCATTTTTTTTTTCATTTTCTGTATTTGTGATGCTTTGATATTTGAGAATGTGCTGATCCCAGAAAGCCTGCCTTTTCCAGGGCCAGCTAGTTCCTAGAGATTGAAACAACGTCCCTGGGACTGCGGCTCTCTTATGCAAACCAGTCAGTCCAGACCCCACACCCTTCAACTACCACCTGTGTGGAGCTCCCAGCGGTGACCCACATCCCCCGGGCAGTCCAGGTACAGACAACTAGCGGCAGTTACACCTGAGTGCCTGCTGGAAGTTTTCCAGTTAGCCAATCTGAAGGCTGCCTACCCCCAACTCCTGGTTCCTTCCCTCCCAAGGAAACCATGCCACCACCCTGGCTAATTTTTGCATTTTTAGTAGAGATGGCGTTTCACCATGTCAGTCAGGCTGGTCTCAAATTCCTGAGCTCAGGTGATCCAGCTGCCTCAGCCTCCCAAAGTGCCGGGATTACAGGCGTGAGCCACCGCACCTGACCCCCTTATCACTATTTTAACGCTAACCTGTACACCACCAGGAGTTACAGTGGCAGCTTGCTTTGTGACCAGTTTCTCCCTTTATCCCTGGACACGTAGGCTCTGTCCCTGGCAATCTCTCTCTTCCAGTACCAATCCACAAGCATTCCATCTTGCCCAGGGTGAAGGAGGCTATCCAGCTACTTCCCCTTCTTGCAGGACTCGGCATTACAGCCCCGAGGGGAACTGGAATTGCCTCCTCAACCTAGAGCCAGCTCTGGAAGGAAATAGCCAACAACATTGATGCCATGGCTAAAACCTTCAAAGTGGGCAAGAATAGAGTGACTCTCCAGCAGCTGTAGTCCTCAGGAATCACTGAGGGCTAGGCATGCCAATGGCAGCACAGGGAGGAATTTGTTCAGCCTTAGATGAAAAATGTTGCTTTTGGGTAAGTCAATCGGGAAAAGTACAAGACAACATCAGACCCATATAGATTTGCTGCTGGTAACATACTTGCCCCATACTTTGCCCATAACGGCCCGGTGGCCGAGTGGACAGGCCTCGGGTGGCAAACTGCAGTGCTGGGAATCGGACCCAGTTCTCCACATCCCTGGAGGGCTGCCTTTCGTGTTATGAACACGCCACCAGGCACAAAGTGCTAGATGTTGGGTTCACCTCCCACGGCCTTTTACAGAGTTCAGCAGATCCCATCATGACAAGGCCATGACTCTGAAAATGACAAAAAGTACCCATCTCCCTATCACACGACTCCTGAGTAGAGGAAAGCAGATGTGTGCTAAGGGCAGGCGGATTAGAAAGTTGGTGCAAATCAAGACAGAGCAGTTTGATTTTTAACACATGGCCCCGTTTTCCAAAGGCAAACTCAGCTCATCAGCCTACCGTGAGATTTTTCCCCTAGGCTGAAAAGCCAGGTTTCATTCCAAGAAACATATACATTGCACTGCAATTAGGCAAAGGAACAGGGTTCTTGGAGCCACAAAGCCCCACGGTCAGTATTTGGGGGACATCTGCTTCCTGACCGTAAACAGATTTAAATACACCATCTGTTTTGCAGCGATTTCTCGGAACCTGTTTTCAGTTTTTCTCTCTAATTTCGGGTTCTGACAATCTTGTTTTCTTTTTCTTTATGTTTTAAAAACATGACATAAGCCAGTATTGCTTTTTTTTTTTTTCATGTGCTCGGCTTGATTATTTCAAGCTAATTTATATACCTTCATTTGTTGCATAAAAGTAAAAACTGAAACTTTTTTCCTGTTTCTTTTATCATCGAGGCACAAAGAATAAGAGCTTTCAAAATAGTATTTGGTTTTGTCCTTTAACTGGTAGAGGTCAGCCTTTTGTTTTTCTATTTCTGATAAATAGACACGGAGAAAATGATGTACAGAAGATGGTTACATTGTGATAATAGGCTGGACGCAGTGGCTCAAGCCTGTAATCCCAGCACTTTGGGAGGCCAAGGCGGGTGGCTCACGAGGTCAAGAGATCGAGACCATCCTGGTCAACATGGTGAAACCCCGTCTCTACTAAAAATACAAAAAATTAGCCGGGCATGGTGGCGCGTGCCTGTAATCCCAGCTACTCGGGAGGCTGAGGCAGGAGAATTGCCTGAACCCAGGAGGCGGAGGTTGCGGTGAGCCGAGATCGCGCCATTGCACTCCAGCCTGGGTAACGAGAGTGAAACTCCATCTCAAAAAATTAAAAAATTGTGATAATATACTCTAATTTCTGTTAACTTTGGATCATTCTAATAATGTTTCTTCTTGTTTTGAGATTTTTTTTCTTTTTGAGACAAGGTCTCTACAGAATGAAGATTTGCTCTGTCGCTCGCTGGAGTGCGTGGTGCAGCCACAGCTCACTGCAGCCTCAACTTCCTGGGCTCAGGTGATTCTCCCGCCTCAACCTCCCAAGTAGCTGGAAGTGCAGGCAAGCACCACCATGCCCAGCTAATTTTTGTATTTTTTTTTTTTCTGTAGAGACATGGTTTTTCCATGTTGTCCCAGCTAGTCTTTAACTCCTGGGCTCAAGTGATCCACCGCCAGCCTTGGCCTCCCACAGTGCTGGGATTTGAGGTGTGCACCACTGAGCCCAGCCTGGGCAAATTCTTACGGAGAAGGTCACCTATTACCATGTCTGTGATTGGATCACCACTGTTTGACAATTTAGGGCAGAAATGTCAGGAAATAGGAAGACCTTAGAAGCTTCTTCTTGTTCGTGCCATGAACTCTTGGGTGTGTGTGCTTACAAATTCCAAATGAGGATGGAATAAATTAGCTCAGTTTGGGGATGTCATTCGAAGCTGCTTTATAAAACTTAAAAAGTTGATTTAAAAGATACTGATCTTTTATTGCTTTATTTTTAATTACAAAAGCAGTAGTTTTTGTTGTATAAAGAAAATGAATTTCCCTTTAACATTCCAAACCAGTTTTCAAAAATTTGCTGGTTTTTGCCTCCTTCTTTCTGCTTCTAGAGCTACTTTCTGATCCAATGTGGTTTTCCTGATTATTTGCTTAAAAATGCTCTTAAGCCAACTTATTTTTAATTTTTCACACCCTTTGCCAATCGCTACCCCCAAGCCCGCATATCTTCGCCCAATTACTATTGAGGTGCACATACTTTTAGCAGCAGGAATCATTTCACAGGACACCACAAGTAGGCTCATGTTGACCTCCTCCTCCTCCTTTTTTTTTTTTTTTTGAGACAGAGTCTCGCTCTGTCACCCAGGCTGGAGTGCAGTGGCACAATCTCGGCTCACTGCAACCTCTGCCTCCTGAGTTCAAGAGATTCTCCTGCCTCATCCTCCCAAGTAGCTGGGATTACAGGTGCGTGCCACTACACCCGGCTAATTTTTTGTATTTTTAGTAAAGATGGGGTTTCACCATGCTGGCCAGGCTGGTCTTGACCTCCTGACTTCATGATCTGCCCACCTTGGCCTCCCAAAGTGCTGGGATTACAGGCGTGAACCACCGTGCCCAGCCTTGTTCTTCATTTATGCCATCAGTCACTCTTTATTTTTATTTATTTATTTATTTTTTGAGACGGAGTTTCACTCTTGTTACCCAGGCTGGAGTGCAATGGCGCGATCTCAGCTCACTGCAACCTCCACCTCCTGGGTTCAAGCAATTCTCCTGCCTCAGCCTCCCGAGTAGCTGGGATTACAGGCACACGCTACCATGCCCAGCTAATTTTTGTATTTTTAGTAGAGACGGGGTTTCACCATGGTGACCAGGATGGTCTCGATCTCTTGACCTCGTGATCCACCTGCCTCGGCCTCCCAAAGTGCTGGGATTACAGGCGTGAGCCACCGTGCCCGGCAGTCACTCTTTATTACCTGCGTATGCTCCAGACCAGCTTTCCTGTATTTCCTGAAGATTATGATCCTCTGTGTCAATCTGTCCTGCTAAATCAATTCCGCTCACAATCACCTGCCTAGAAATTTCTACGTGGTGGATTGAGTCACAACCTACATCACCGTCTGACAGCTGTTATAGCTCAGCGCCCAATGTAAACTTTCCACTAAACACCTCTTTAGGGGAAACCAAGGACCTCCCCACAGCCCTGCCAAATTAACTTACTGAATCCCCATTTACCAAAAGCTAGTTCTCCAAATGATTGCATTTTTATGACTTCCCAATTTACTAGTTTATCCCCTCTTTTTTCTTTAAAAAAAAAATAGAAACATTTAATGTCACTTATGTAACAAATACTTGTGGAGTTTTTACTATATACAAGGTGCTCATCTAAGTGTTGGAGTGAAAGTATTGAGTAAGAGAGAAAACATTCTCATCCTCACGGAGCTTCCAGGCCAGTAGAGGAAACAAATTCACAACACAGGTGGTCATGGAAGCATGTGGGGCACCCTGAGGCGGCAAGAAGAGGTGGACATCAAATAATACAACAGAATATACAATGCAGTATTATACGGTACGTAGAATAATACTATGTGATGCAATATAATGTATAATGTAGTAATACACTATAAAAATAGTTTGCCACCATAACAAAGGATGAGTTCGTGTCCTTTGCAGGGACACGGATGAAGCTGGGAGCCATCATTCTCAGCAAACTAACACAGGAACAGAAAACCAAACACCGCATGATCTCACTCATAAGTGGCAGGTGAACAGTGAGAACACGTGGACACAGGGAAGGGAACGTCACACACCAGGGCCTGTCGGGGAAGTGGGGACAAGGGGAGGGAGAGCATTAGGACAAATACCTAATGCATGCGGGGCTTAAACCTAGATGGCAGTTTGACAGGTGAAGCAAACCACCATGGCACATGGATACCTATGGAACTACCCTGCACATTCAGCACATGTATCCCAGAATTTAACATAAAATATTTTTAAAAATACGGTTGACTCTTGAATAATGCAGGCAGTTAGGTGTGCTGACCTCTAAGCAGTTAAAAATCTACGGGTAGGCCAGCGTGCAGTGGCTCACACGTGTAACTCCAGCACTTTGGGAGGCCAAAGTAGGTGGATCACTTGAAGCCAGGAGTTCGAGACCAACCTGCACATAGGGAGTCTCCGTGTCTACAAAAAATACAAACGTATTAGTCAGGCATGGTAGTGAGTGCCCGTAGTCCCAGCTATTCAGAAGGCTGAGGTGGGACAATCGCCTGAGCCTGGGAAGCAGAGGCCGCAGGGAGCTGAGATCCTCGTACCACTGCGCTCCAGCCAGGGTGACACACAGAGTGGGCTCTGTGTCGACGAAAAGGAAATTCTTGGATAACTTTGGATTTCCCCAAAGTTAGCTATTAGCTACTAATAGCCTACTGTAGACCAGAAGCCTTACCAGTAACGCAGTCAGTTAACACACATTTTGTATGTTATGTGTATTATATACTATCCTCCCGAAGTAAAGTCAGCTAGAGAAAAGAAAATGTTATTAGATAATCATAATGAAGAAAGAATACGTTCGCTATTCACTAAGTGGACGAAGATCATCTCAAAAGCCTTCATCCTTGTCATCTTCCATTAAGCAGGCAGTGGAGAAGGAGGAAGACGGCTTGGTCTTGCTATGGTACGGGTCGTAGAGGCAAAGAAAATCTGTATGTAAGGCCAAGCGTGGTGGCTCACACCTGTAATCCCTGCACTTTGGGAGGCTGAGGCTGGCGGATCAGGAGGTCAGGAGTTCACGACCAGCCTGGCCAATGTGGTGAAACCTCATCTCTGCTAAAAAATACAAAAATTACCTGGGCCTGGTGGTGTGTACCTGTAATCCCAGCTACTCAGGAGGCTGAGGCAGGAGAACTGCTTGAACCTGGAAGGCAGAGGTTGCAGTGAGCAGAGATGGTGCCATTGCACTCTAACCTGGGCGACACAGCAAGACTCTGTCTTGGGGGGGCGGGGAAAGAAAAAAAATCTGTATAGAAGTGAACCCGCGTATTTCAAACCCGCCTTGTTTGAAGGTCAACTGTCTAGTACATAATGTAATATGTAATATAATAATATATAATGTAATGTAGTATACTATATTATAGTATGCTATATCATAATATAGTATACTATATCATAATATACTATACTATAATATAGTATATGTAATATAATAATATAATGTAATATATTATAGTATGCTATATCATACTATACTATACTATAGTATATGTAATGTAATATGTAATATAATAATATATAATGTAATGTAGTATAATATATTATAGTATGCTATATCATAATATAGTATACTATATCATAATATACTATACTATAATATAGTATAATATGTAATATAATAAT